>JPFL01000178.1:0-113169 GCA_000733385.1 Paramecium biaurelia | reverse complement strand
ATTTCCAGAGATTCCATTGTGAGTAAGAGCATGAACAATGCAGTCTTCTCATCATAAGCAACCTTAGTCATAGCGTCTGGGTTCTTTTCATCTGGTACTTCAGTTTGATATGAAGGAAGGACGGCAACACCAAAATTACTAGCCCAAATGTTTCCATCTAATCCAATAATACCAGCATATTCAAGAGCTCCATTGGCTGTCAAATTTGTCACATAAGCATCCCAAGACATAGTTATTTAATATAATTAATGAAAATCATATCTTCTTTCATCATGAACATATATATAATTAATTGAAGATACTTATTAATTATATAATATTGCAGAATAATTGTTTATATTTTGTATTTTTTTTTTCAATTTTGTTTTGAAGAAGAGTATGAACTATTTGATTAGTTTAACAATTTGTGATAGTATCGTTCTGGTAAACTTTCCACTTCTAACGATTCCTCTATATAAGGGGGGATGAGATTCTTACCACATATTACACTTGTTTCTTTTTGTACCAAAACAAATACACAGCACAGAATAAAGGCAGAAAATATCCAAAGAGACATATCAATAAATCAACCCAAGGTTTTAATATAATATTCTATATAAACATTTCTAATAGTTTACATATGCAGGAAACTCACAGCCTTCTGTTTTTTTAGAACTATTACTTATGAAATAGATTAAATCTGCACTACATTAAATTACTTATCCAAATGCTGTCACACAAACTAAGGTCCTTTTAATTAACTAAAATTCTTTAATTACCAAAATTTCAATTTTATGTTTCTAATCTTTAAGTACTAGGTCTTCTCTACTCCTGTTAGCCTATTTGTAAACATTAGTTATTCAATAATCAAAGCATTCATTTTTTTATTCAAAAAATAAGCTCCTATGATGAATATGATGCTTGCAAATATTTCCACTATTCTTATCACTAAAAGTGTAATATCTAACGCCTATTATATTTTGTACATACAACTACAGTTTTCCTTCTTAAGGTAATAGATAACGATGTCGATCACTAAAAATATAGAAAAAAAGGCAAACAATCCATAAGTGCAACCTCTCACTAATTTTGTATTGCTTTTATTATAAACATTAAGATCGGTTGCCTTTTTCGTAAAGAAATAAACCAGAAAAATCAAAAATGATTAATCAAAGTAAAAATACAAAAAATAAGCAAATGCGAAATCTCTATTCATTGTGTAAATCAGAAAAACTATATTTATACTATCCCTTAAAATATCCTTACATATATCTGCAAGTAAAATTATCAAAAACAAGAGTTGCTTTCTTTTGTAAATTCTTCTCTATTCAATTACTCGCACAGTAATTTGGTATACACATAATGTCATCAACAACAAAGAGCATGCCGTTCCTAAATAGAGGCTGTTGAAAGGGCAACTTACTCCAAGCATAATCCAAAGTCAGTGTCGTTTCCTTATACACAATTTATGAATCCCTGATCTTTGGATTAACTCATTAATTATTTTATGAGTAAAACTATAAAGAAATTAAATGACATTGCATTAGATAATATGTAAACAACAACTTGGCATGAAGAATACAATAAAAGTAGTTACATATTTGTTGCAAATCTTAATTATGCTATGAATGAAGGTGATATAGCCATTGTCTTTTCATAATATGGAGAAATAGTTGATGTACATTTAGTCAGAGATAAAATTACTGGAAAATCTAAAGGGTTTTGTTTCTTGGCTTATGAAGATTAGAGGTCAACAATCTTGGCTGTAGACAACTTTAATCATGCTGAAATATGTAATTATATGAATTACCAATAAGGTGGAAGATTATTAAGAGTAGATCATGTAAGAGAGTTCAAACCTCCTAAAGAATACCTTGACATCTCCCCTGATGATCCAGAAATATTTAACAAACTCTATAAACCATCTGGTCCTGATGGTAAAGGATGGGGAATTTTTAGAGAGCTAACCCAAGAAGAATTAGTATTAAAAACATAAATAGAAACTTAATAATAAGAAATTCAGAAAAGGAATGAAAAAATATTTGAGAACATGTAATAGATAAAAAATATGTAGACCATTATTGATGAGGATGAAAGGGTATATTATAATTATACTATTTAAAGTGGGATAAAATGTTAATGGTTTAGGATGAGAAGAAAGAACTGATGGAAAAAATAGAAGCTCTCTAATATTTCAATAATAAGATGCAAAAGTATAAAGAGATCTAAGAACCTGAAAAATAAGAAACAAATGAGGAGAGATTATTAAGATTATAGAAAAAGTAAAGTAAAAAGTTAGAGAAAAAGAATTCATAAGAAAAAGGAAAAGAAAGAAAAATAAAAAAAGAGAAAAAAAACAAAAAAAACAAAGATAAAAAAGAGAAAAAGGAGAAGAAATCTAAGAATTTGAAAAGAGATAAATCAGATAATGGAAATGAAAAATGAGATAATTGTATTAAATAAATCAATAATACTTATTAATCAATAAATAAGAATTTTCAAATAAATTAAAAGTGAATTCATAACTATTATTCTTATACAGAATTTATTTACTACTATTCTTCTTATAAATAGTATTAATCTAAGGTGAAATGTACAAAATTATTTTTGATTTTCATTTCTAAATCAATACTTAATTTATTCTATTACCTTGTTATTGGTTTATTTAATTAAGTTATATCAATGATAACAAATTTCATTGGTCATTTAATTTCCTTTGTTTCTTCTTTTTACTCTTGCTAATTTTTTCAATTTCTCAATGTTATTCTTATATCTATTCCTATAAAGCATTTTAATTAAATTGTTTATGATTAATTAATCCTTATAATTTATTCTTTGTTATCCAAATAATTTGGTATATTGCCTTTACAATTATAATGTATAATAACTTTTCTAAACATTTGAAACTTCTCTCCTAGAACCTTCAAAGATTTACTTATATGATGAGCTATTTTCAAGTATACAATATAAGTGCTCTCTTATAGTTAAGTATTTCCTAATAGATTATGTATAATTAATTAATAGAGGAGATGTCTCTAATTGAATAAATGAAATATTGTTAAATTAATATATATATTTCATTGTTTTGCCTCTTTGACTACTTCAATTGTTCTAGCCAATGCTTTTAATTGAGCAATAGCTAAATCAAGCAAATCAGCTCTGGTTTCAAATCTACATTGTTCAGATATCACTTCCACTAAACGCTCAATCTCCTCAATTTAGTCTACATAACATTTATAGCTCAATTCAACTGTTAAAGTGGGTCTACGAGCCATGGGTCCATAAAATTATATAGGACCTGGATTCTCATAATGATCTTTTAAATACCAATTCTTAGAAATCTAACTGAAATGTTTAAAAAGTGACTAAAATTAAATTAATTTATTTTAATTACCTATTTTAAATCTACTTCATAACTAGCAATAACTGGTTATGCTTCTCCATAAGCACTCTTTTATTTTATAGATACCATTCCTAATAAAGGAATTACATTAAAATGCCATCTTTCAATAGGACCTGCAATTCCTCTAGCTGAAACACAATAACCAGTTAATCCTCTTTAGATACTCAAACCTGCTAAATAACCATAAACTTCTCCTAATTTGGCATCAAATCGAGTTGGAAATGCACATCTACCTTAATATCCAAAAAAGTGACAAATAGGTGAAAATGAGCCCTTATATTTGGATTCAGCTTTTCTAACTTTAAGTTCTTCAGCAACCAAATGAGCTAATAATCTTTCAGTTTCAATTTGTGATAATTAAATTCCTCCATGAACTTCTCTTTCCATTAACAATTATTGTTGAGTGAAATCAGGAAGTGATTAGAATAGAGCTGCAGACCAAGGAGTCAAATTATTCATTATCTCTTATTTATTTGTTGTAAAATGTTTATCCAATTCTGTAATTAATTATTTGATTATCCTATGTGAGCCAACAAACCTTCAGGAACAAGTACTGTACCAAATTCTTTACTTTTTAAGTATCTAAGTACAACTACATCAGCAATTTCTGATACAACTTCTTATAAGGTAAGTCCTCTTTCTTTGATATCTTCACTAATAAGCACAACATTAGGATGGGTTTAAAGTGCACATTCCAATACAAGATGTGAGGGATCTCTTCCCATTAATCTTATAAAATACCAATATTTAACAGCACTGGCTGCATCTATCATAATATTACCAATCATTTAAGAATATGTCTTAGATGCAGTATCAAAACCAACAATTCCTTCTAAAAATGGATGACCAATATTATTATCAACTGTGCAAGGAACTCCAATAACTCTGGTCTTAACATTTTCTTACAGTAAATAATTGGCAACAATAATACAATCTGTAAGAGTATGTGAAGCACCTACTACAACTAATCCATCTAAAGATAGGCTATTGCAGGTTTCTTTAACTTGTTATAATTCTTATACTGATCTCATTTTATCTGCAGTACGACCTAAATAATGATATCCACCTTAATTAATGTAATATTGCAAACTATTCTAATTAATTTCAATATATTCTTATTTGAAAAGACCTTAAGTACCTCCAATGAATCCATATAATGTAGATCCACTTTATTCACACAATGCCAATAATCCTCTAATAATACAATTTGCTCCTGGAGATTATCGACCATTTAAAGTTATGGCAATTCTTAATGGTTTATTATGAGTTTCATGAGCATCATCATATACAAATTGAAATGCATTTATACTTTTGGACATAAGAGTAGGGAAATGTTTTTCTATAGCTTTCATGACATTATCACTATAATTATGATGAATAACCTTAAGACTTAATTTAAGATTTAGGTGTTTAGGTAAAGTTAAAGTAGTATTAGATCTTTCTAATCCTAATTTTGATAAATTTCTAAGATGCATTTCTTCATATGGTTTTTATTCATAAATTTTGTTATCTACTTCTTCAAATTCAAATCCTTTACCATTAATAAGGAAAGGAGGAACTTAATCACCTTCAAATTAGATTGGTCCAACAGGATGATAATAATCATGAAATGCCCATTTTTCTCTATTTTATTAATAGAATTTAAATAGTGGTCCATCAAGTTCAACTAATGCTTTTTTAATGACAGGAACAGATTTTCCTTTTCTAGTTTCTACATCCATCATAGTTACTAATGGGAAACCAGCAGCATTCCATTCAGATGGATTATTGTGTAAATTACGTATACAACTCATAACTCCAGTAAACTTATTTTCAATTAAAATAGCTGCATTAACACCTAAACTATAACAATAATCACAATCAAATTAGTAGGAAAGCACATCTACCTTCATATCCATAATAATGACTGATAGCTGAGAATTTACCTGCATATTTTCTTCTTTATAATTCAGCATTAACCATTTCAATCAATAATTTTTCAGTTTCAATTTTAGCTACTTAAACATTTCCATGTGGATCACGATCAAGTAACAATTGATCACTAATACTTCTTGGTAAAAAAGATAATAATTTTGATGATTCAGGTGTTAATTTAGTTAAGATATTATTAAATACTTAATCTGGTTCCCATTTATTGACTGCCAAAATTGTATTAATTTCTTTAATTAATAATTTAACTTCATCAATAAATTCTATCAATCCTTCTGGTACTAAGATTACTCCATGATTCTTATTTTATTTATATCTTTTCTCAATTAAATCACTCAATTAAGTAACTATTTATATCAATGAAATCTTATTCTTTTCTACTTCTTCACCAATATAAGCCCAAGTTGGTCTTGTCAATAATGCACATTCCAAAGCAATATGAGATGCAGATCTACCCATCAAACGAATAAAGTGATAATATTTTTTAGAAGATACTGTATCCAACATAATATTTCCAATAAGTTCACTATATGTTTTACATGCTGTGTCAAATCCAAAACTTACTTCAACAAATTCATTCTTTAGATCTCCATCTATAGTCTTTGGACAACCAACAACACTTGTTTAACAATTGTTCTTCAAAAAATATTCTGCCAATAAACAAGCATTTGTATTTGAATCATCTCCTCCAATTACTACTAAACCATCTAGTTTTAATGATTAACAATATTATAAAGATTTCTTGAATTGATCTTCTGTTTCAATTTTGTGTCTTCCACTCTAAATCATATCGAACCCTCCTCTATTTTTAAAGTAATTGATAGTATCATCTTTCAATTCTTCATACTTACCTGTGTATATACCAATTGGCCCCTTCAAAAATCCAAATAATTAACTATTAGGATGTCTTTTCTTTATTTATTCATAAATCCCAACTATAACATTATGACCACCAGCTGCTTACCCTCCTGAAAGCACACAACCTTAAAATAGAAACTAAAATCTTACCAATTCTTAAAGGTGCTCTTATTGTATTCTCATTAGCATTTGCAGCTTAAAATGTGACTGCCTTTACTTCTTCCTTGCATAAAAAGGGAAACATCTTTAAAAGAATAATAATTCAAACATACTTCTCGAATTTGAGGATTCACTTATATTGTCTCTGTTTTGGTGTCCAACTCTTCTAATTACAATTATTATGGCAACTCAGGTTAATATTTAGTTCTAAGACTATGAAAATTGTTGGGTTAAATAATCATTAAATGTATTAATCATGAATTCTCCCACAATAGATATATATAAAGATTCATAGTGCGCTTTTAATTGTCATTATTAGTATTTTATAACATGCATTTATTCATATATATTATATCAATATATGTTATAAGAACAAATTAAGTAGATGCTACACAAATAAACCAAACCCTTTCTCACTTAAACATTCTCTCGAAAAACAAGCACTATTAATAAAAGATCATTGGCACTCTCGACTATAAGTGCTCAAGATCTCCCTTCATATTCACCATCAAAATAAATTATTTTAGATTAGGAACCTACGAGATTCTAAACATTATAGCATCAAAAGACTTAGTAAGCAAGTTCTCAAAATGCCAATTCAGTTAGTTGCTAAACCAATATGTCATTTTATTATTTTGATGAACCTTTACCTGAAATTCCTCCATCGGATCCAATATGGTTACAAATCATACCATAAGAAATATTGAAAGGTTCATCTGTAGAACAACTATTTAGCGAAAATAAAGAATATATTTATTACCTATTGAGTTTGTACTTCAAAAAGTAGATGTAAGGGGATTTCAATATGAGTAAATTTAAATAATCTACGAAATGCAAGACTAAATCTGATCATGATTTCAAATAGATAGCTAATGAGAAAATAGAACTTCATAAAAATTCCCTTTATGAAAATTATAAATCTCCTTAACATTTTTAATTTGCCTAAACCTCATACAATACTAACTATTCTGGGTATGCACCTCAAAATTATAATGTTAAGGCAGAGAAATTAAAATATGAAAAAATAAAGCAACAAATTGTTACTCCTACAATTTACAAAGTATTAAGTATTTCTTATTATTAGACTAATGATATTAACTTTGAACTTAAACAAAAAATGAATAGAATAACTGCTCCAAGATTATCTACATCTACAGAAATCATAGTCTAAACTTAAAAGAATTACAATTAAACTTTTAAATGGCCCTAAATAATAGAATAAAGTTAAAATTGCAAAAATAATTCCTCAAAATTGTATTTCACTCATCCTTTAAATTAAGGAACCCAATATCCTCCAACGGTATCTTTTTTCAGAAGCAATCCGAATCATATTTTTAATATCCACTTCATCCTTTGCCAAAATCCAGCAAAACTTATCTTAAACAATATTCTACAATCATTAAAAAGTAAAGATAATCTATAAAATTCTAGAGATATTTAAGGACCTAGAATTGGTGATGTTACTTAAATGAAAAATTGGAGACAAAGTGTAATTAAAAAAATGAATCATTTAAGAAGGTAATCTTAAGAATGAAATTAATTTTCCTAATTTTGAATACAAAAAAATAATTAGTTTTTTAATATTTATATATCAAATGAATATTTAAATATCTTTATTTAATAAAACTCAGATTTTATCTAAGCAAGATATATAATAATTAAATGATAATATATCTACAATTAGAAATACTTATGATAGATTTGTTAAAAATTATAAATTAAATCAAGAATATTTGTTTAATAGGTAGATTTAAAAATCTTTAAAAATATAATTAAATAAGTTAAATAAATAAATAAATATTCAATTTCTTAATCTGTTTATTAAATTGATTTCTGATAAAATTTCGTATTATTTAATAACATCAGAATTATTCACAGCATTTTGAATTTATTAACCATATTCATCTAATCTAAATATATTAATTATAAAAATTACTTTTAGTTTAATTCTGAATTGAGTGTTTATTAAGTTTATAAATTTCCTTTTAATTAAAAAAGTTCCAAATTTAATGAGATATCCTTTTCTTCATATAACTTTTTAGTACTCATTAAATCTTCATTTTATTAAGCTTAGATTTACTCTATTTCTTATTCATAATTATGTTATTATTCTTCAATTTAACTTTAAAGTGTATTTTTTGTATCTTATAATTCATTATCAATTTTTTCTAAATTTTCTTCTGCAGCCTTTAATTATGCTTTCAATTCAGCAAGTTGTTATTCTTTTTATCTATTTTAATTCTATAAATTAGTAATTTATCTCTCTGCATTTTATTTGTCTCTCTATTATGTTGATGATAATTATTATATTTTATGTTCTTGTTGTTTAATTTATTTTAATTATTTATTTAATTAATCTTCTTATTCAGTTACTGTAACATTAAATTTGGCTTTAATTTGTTCATTATCTCTGTATAAATCATTTAATTTATTCTAAATAAAATAAATTTAATACAATTAATTGATCATTCATATTTTTGAATTATACAAGTGTAGTTTCATATTATTATTCTTTTAATTCAATTATCTAATTTAAATTTTAAATCTATTGTTATAACTATTAATTAAATTCTAATTGTTATTGATTATAATTCAATAATTCTTTCTTTTATAAATCATAATCTTGATAATTTTTTAATATCTAATCTTAATATCTATTTTATTAATCTAAAATCTAAAGGAATTATTAATTATATATACTTCTTTCTTTAAATTATTGATAATATTTTATGCATTTTCTTGATCCTATAGATTGGCTTAAAGTAATTATTATCTTATTTTTTACAATTCCTCTAATTATTTAGTTTATTCTAAAACTTAACCTTTTAAATGAACAATTTGATTTTCAACAATTTAATTAGTATTCTAATGATGTTATTATAAAGTTTCAACACCTATCTCATGTTAACTTCTTAAGTTATTTTCCATTTATTGAGATTCTTCTTAAAATCTTTATTCATTTTCAAACATCTTTTCCTTTAAAACATGGAATTACAAAGTAATAGTTTCTATTTCTTTTTCATAATTAGCTCTCAATCTTTCATTCTAATCTATAAGTGTTTTAATTTCTTCATTTTTAATTCCTAAAAGACCTTTCAATTTTTCAATTTCATCATCTAAAATTTCAGCCTATGCCATATATTGATTTTTAATATTATCTAATTATCCTTAATTTAATATATCTAATTTTTATCTAAGATTATTCATTTCAATTTGATTGTCTCTCTCTTATTCTTATAATCTGGTTCTATATAAATCATTATCTTAAAGCAATTTAGTTTCCACATATTCTCTATCTTACAAAACCTTAGTTAATTTATTTTCTAATTCATAAATCTCCTTATCTCTTATATCAGCATACTCTCTCAATTTTCTTAATTGATTTTCAAGCACATCAATTTAAGTGAGATAACTATGTCTTTATTATTCATTTTAAACTGTAAAATATTATAAATAAAAATTACTTGAAAAATTAGTTTTTGTAGCTTCAACTTCATGTGATCTCTCCTTCTCAAGTATAGAGTTTCTTTCCTCTAACATCTTTAATTCATTACTTAACTTACGTAAATCCAATTCATATTGAGCCTTTACTATTAATATTTAAAAATTCTATATACATTAAACTGCACTGTTAAGCTGTTATTCATATTTAGATTTCCATAATTCACATTCAGTCTTCTTTTAGGCAAAATTCTTTTATAATTTATCTATGTCTTAACTAAGTATTTAATTCTAATGTATCATTAACTCTGCCTTCTCATCCAAAGCTCCCTATTTACTCATTCTAATTATTGTAGTGTCCAATTCATTTTTTAGTTGTCTAGCATATTATTCAAGATCAGCTGATCTAGTCTTATAATATTCCAATTCTTCGTTAAATTAAAAATCTTGATTATAGTATAGTTACCACATACCTTTTAAGTTAATTGAGTTTTTAAGGGATATACTAGCCTCAGGATTATAAGGATGAGGTTTCTTATATTAAGGACTTTATTAATATGGTTTATCTGATTTCATGTGAGGTGATGCAGTTAACATTTTTATTCGTTAAAAAAAATTAATTTTAATATTATATCAATGCCAAGGGAGATTTTCAGTGTTTTGATTACCTCCAGAAACTACCTTATCTTTCTTTGCTTTATAATTGGAGTAATCATAATCATCTTCAATCTAAAGTATAATATTTAAACATAATACATGTAATGTCTGAAACTAAGTTGTCTATGTTGGAGGTTGATTTTCTTACTATTAATTTGATTGTTTTAATTCAAATAATTGTTTCTATAAGTTTTCATTTACTTAAAATTAATTCAAAATACTATCCTATAAAATATTCAATTAGTATTGTTTCTAGGTTTATTAATCATTTAATGATTTTATTTATGTCTGCAATTCATCCTATTCTTTCTTAAGAAAATCATAACAGCTTTGAAGTTTTTATATAGTTTAATTGAGAAATTCAACATCCTTTTTCTTATCCTCAATAATTTATTTCTATTAATCTGAATTGTTTGCAATTTAAATCTATTAGGATTAATTTTAAGGCTTATTCTATAAATAACTAGTTTGATTGTTTTGACCTTATAATTCATTCTATGATCCTGCTCTTTATGGTTATGGTGGTAAACTAGAAGTCATTTATGGCATTGTTTATGATGTTGATCGAGTTTAACTTTATTATTGGTCTCTTTTTGTTAATTGAAGTAGAGATTCAGGTAATGGTTAAGGTAAAGGAATATCTTTTCGACACAGTGCTATTAAATGAACAGCAACAATAAATTCATTCTTAAATAAAAAACCTTTTTGTCCTATATCAACCAAAATCCAAAGTCGATTTAAAGTTGAAGCTGGAAGTTATGATCTTTAAAAAAATGCCCTAGCTTATTCACCCTAAATAAATCCTTAATGTGCTTTATCTTATTATGTAAAACAAAGTTCATATTTTTAATATTGATTATCAGGTAAATCATACTAAAATAATGATATTTTTAATACTTATGATAAATCTAACTTAGGTTCAACATAGGATTGCAGAGAAATTTGAACAGAACTTTCGACTGGTTGAGTTTAGAAATAATTTGATTAAGGTACCAAATTTTAAGCTTATTAAAAGTTATTGAACTGTTACTATTATGGTTATAAGACTGGTTATTATTATTAGGGTTGTAATTATTATGGTACCTATATTCCTTCCATCACTGGTAGAGGAACAGACCTATTTTCATTCAATAATTGTTCATTGAATTCAAATCCATTTTAACAATATGCAATAAGTCTCATGATTATAAAAAATTCCTAATAATATAGTTTCCCTTCTTAATTCTTTACACTAGCTATCCATATTCCTTTGAGTGTGTCTACTGGCAATCCACTTTTTTTGAAAAATTAAACAGTACCTTTGGCCTCTGAAAAGCCTTGACCCTAAGAATCAAATATATTCGAAATACTTATGGATCAAAAGGTGCCCAGAGTCGTCTATAGTAAGCCTCTTCTTAAGGTGTATATTGAAACATTTTGAATTATTTTTATTATTGATATAAAATTTCAATCCTTAATAATTGTTTTGCACTTCTTAATTGTTTTATGAACCTTTCTCTTCTTTTAATTCTTTTACTAATTTGTTGCTGTAACATTAATTGGTTTAAGGATGACTCTTCTCTTTTTCACTACTTTTCTAGTTTTCTTTCTTTATTTATCTTCATCATTTTAAATTTATTCATGTTATTGCTCTCCTTAGTGATCGATTAAATCATCTTGATCTTATTATAATAGTCTCGTTTATTACTAATTTTATATAAAATTGGACTAATGAACAAATATTTTGCTTTATAATCGTTATCTTAAAGCTTATTCTAATGATTATCTCTAACAGTGTGTGATGAAAAGAATACAAAGAAAAACGATAAAATGTTTCATCAAAATTAAATTAATTATCTCACTACTCATCGACATCCTATTCTTTAAACTTTTATGGCACAATACTATCGAAAGCTTTGCTCCAATCTTTATATTTTAACCATCCTGATATCATCAAGGCAGCTGTACTAACATTTAAGCATTTTTTGTAATTCTTTTTTATCAATTGTCCAATAGGTAATTTTGCACTTCTTACTCCTAATTATCTACTTCTATTTAAAGTAGCATTTTTTATAATTACTCTAAAATTATATAATTTTAAAATACCTATCAACTAATCCACCTATTACATAGACTTCATCTTCCTTAATTTCTTGCAATTCCTCTTCAGCATCAGGACTTAAATAAACAATATTAGCTTATTAAAACTCTTCTATGTCTATGAAGAGCTTTTCATCTGATATTAATTACCATTATTTATAATGATATTGCTCTAAATATTTATGTAGTATTGGGTAAATGTTTGTTATATAGATTTTAAGAGGGATATCTATTTTCCTATTTTCCATATAAAGTTCAGAAATCTATCTAGCAAGTGATCTTTATTCTTTGTCCGACATATTATCCTCAAAACCACAATCAATAATAATTTTAAATGGACTTTAAAGTGATTTTATACCATTCTCTTTCTTTTGATTTCTCAAACCTTTAAATGAATGAACAAAATCATTCTTTTATTCTTAAGTTTCTAAGGTTTAAATTATCTCAAATTTTTATTGCTTTATTTTCTTTTTTTTTTCTTTCTTCTTTTAAACTACTTTTTATCTGTGAAGTTCATTCTTTATTTATTATTTATCTGATCTCAATTATTTGTTCTTTTCATTTTAATATTCTGTAATAATATCCTCTCCAAACAGATCAAATATTTCCATAAAAATTATTTATTTTAATTCAAATACCTTAGAATAAATAATAACCCTAATATTCAAAATTAAATGTTTATCAATCTAATGACTTTTAAATTCTATACTACATTATAATATTTTATTAAAACTATAATAATATTATTTTAAATTGTAAACAGACTAATCCATTTATTTTGTATATTTTATCTAAATAGGAAATTTAATTAATATCCTATTAAAGATTCAACTGTATTAACCTAACCATATAATGCATATAGTAGCAATTTAAACTTTCGTATATTGATTTAATGATTCATTTTCAATTACAAAATTACATTTCCTATAATAATAATTAGAGGATAGAGGATATAAACTTAAGAATTTAAATAATCTAAAATTGATGTAGCCGAAATAGAAATGTTATTCTAGAAAAGATGTTTCAGTAGTTTCTAAGCATATTAAAAATGAATTAAGTATTGAATTTAAAAAAAGAAAGAAAACAAGATTTCAAGATAAATTTTATTAAAAAGTCTGTTGATTTCAGTAAAGTAACAATAATGTATATGGAATCTTTCAAATATTCTGAGAAACTGTTAAATTCAGTAAACTAGATTTCATATTACAAAATTATTTCATTTGGAATTCGACATAACTTCACGATGATAATAAATATAAAAATATCTTCTATATCTATAGTATTTGTTGAATAAAGTTATTTTCAATTAATCCTAACCACTGAACATATTTTCTTGCTTTGCTTGTATTTTAAATAGGAGAATGTGCTATATAAAAATTTGAGTTGATAAACTTTAAATTAAATTAGACTTTTCGCAACGAATTACGAAACATATCACTTATAATGATTATGACATTGTAATTAAGAAAAATTAAGTAAGTTCAAATATATAAAATTCATTAGATGTACATTAATAAATTTTAGATTCACTTAGAGTAAGATGAAATATTTAATTTAATTAAAAACAACAATTTATTTTATGATTGGATAGATAAATTAAATATAATGATTATTCATCATTTTTTATCCTATTTTTTTCTACTACTATTATTATTAAGATTTATTTTCAATTAGACCACAGGCTTCTGTGAATCACTTTTGTCATCATTTACATTTCCAATTTTCTTGATTTTTTTGGATTTTTGATTAACTTTTATATCTACATTAACTTAATCCTGAGAATTCAAGACTTAAGCTATATCTTATTAAGCTTAGATCTCAGCATCAGTTCTATTAAGACATTATTCACATTTGCATAAATCACTACATTTTAAGTTTTGGCTATAGCATTCACAATATTTCTTTTTGCATCCAGATTTCTTACAATTACATCCTTTTCTTGTGATATTTGAATTATCTTTTGTTGGTTCTTTAAGGGGTTTATCTTAAAAATTAACATCGAAATTACCTTATTACTAAACAGAGAATTAAGTTTAACCCTTTTATTGAAAACATTATGCAAAAGCATCTGGATTTCTAAGTAAAGCTTCTTCAATTGCTTTTGATCTTTCTTATGGATTATCAATTCTATTTTTACAATCTTAACAGTTGCAGCTTTGTGAACAAACCTTTTGTTATAAATATTATTAATTCTAATACCCAATTATTAGCAAAGCATTCACAATAGAGTTTGAGACATTTGCTTTTTTTACAATTACATTAAAAATCAGACACTTTTTGATATTAAACTAATTGAAACACTTTGGATTGCAATTCTTTGGAAACAGTATTTTAACATTATAGTCCATCATATTGAGATTAAGGATAATAACAAAATGGGGTCATTAATTATTATTATGGTCTTGGATGATACCATGGACTGGGTGGAACCATATATGGCTAACCTTGATGTGGGGGTGGTGGATATTTCATAAACATTGTTTGTGGCGGGTATTTCATAGGTGGATAATAACTGAATGGATAAGGCACAGGAATACGATGTGGATCATCGTCAATGTGATCCATTTGCGGAACTTCACCTAAAGAATACTTTGGATAAGGATATCTACTTTGCCCTTTCCTATCGCTGTTCATTTGGGGATATTTCTATGGATCATAGTCATGATAGACTTGCATAGAATGGTATGTTAATACCTTATTTCTCTAATTCAAATGGAGGAGGACACATGGGAGGAAATAATTATGGATAAGGCATCGGTGTAAAACGTGGTGATGGGTTCCCTTAATACCCCCAATCCTCTGTAAAATCTTGCACTTTCTTATTGTCAGGTTTTGGTTATGGGTCATTCGAAACATCCCTTCATTATCATTTGCATGTTAATTTACCTATTCTGTTCCTCCGAATCAGCGCTCATTAATTAAAATATTTAATCTCTTAAGATATTTAAATTAATGATCAAATAAAATATAAATTAGAAGAACTCTATTTTTATTCTTTATCATTTTTTTAAATCAAGAATCTACTATAATAAGAATAATCAATTAGATTTTTCATTCATTTTTCATTATTTAAAAATTGAAAATTTACTTTACCATAGTAATCAATACTTCTTGTATATTGAAATTTTCTATTTAAATTCAAAAGAATTATTTAAAAATCGAATAATTGATGTTTTTTTAATCTAAAATGACAGATAGCTTGATAACTAAATTAAAACTTTATTGATAAATCAATTGCTAAACATTGGTCTATAATATATAACTCTTGAATTGATAAAGACAAGAATATCTCAGACAGATATTGTTCTATAAAAGAATCAAGTAATTCAAATCGAATCTAAATTTAATAGCAAATATAGTAATTCAATTAAAATTACTAATAAAATTGAAGTCAGTGTCTATAAGAATCAACATATGAATATAGTATAATATAATAAGGTGGTTCTTAGAATGAACATTAAGAAAAATCCAAACAATAATAAAATAATCCAACTTTCTTATAAATAACATAAATCTTCCAAATCTTCATCACCACTGAATTTCAACAACTTAACAAAGTAGTATAGTATTAATCTATTGTAAAACTCCCTTTAAAGCACTAATTAATATAATTCTGATGAACCTTAATAGGATATTACAAAATTTAGATAAAACTGTTTTTGATGGATAGATTTAATTCAGTTCTTGATGATGTTTCAATATAACTTCACATCTGTTCTTAATTCCTTTAAAATTTACATTATTAATGGTTCTTAATGTGATACTCAGTTTCTTTGTTATCACTTTTGATTTGGATTATTTAAAGCAGCCATGTATTTACTATTATTATCGCTTTTACAGAATTTCAAATTAAAATTATGGATCACTTATGATTCATATGTAAATTTCATTTGGCATGATTAAATGATTGTTATTTTAGGATATATTTGAATAGCATTGATAGAGTAATAATTCATTTTGCATTAAGCAACCATGTCTATGCAAAGGCAAAGTTAATAGAATCATTAAAAATCCAATGAAATAGATAAAAATTAGGTCAATGATGCAATCACTTGATTTTTCACTAGTAACTACCAGAATAATTTCTGTACTTCATAAATAAAGTAAAGAATAGCAATTTCTTACTTTATTAAATTATAAATAATGTAATTTATGTTTAGTTATAATCGATTTATGAATAAATTTATTATAAATATAAAAGTAGATTATCATTAATTATTTAAATCAATCTGTTAATATTTGATATTTGTTCATATGGTTTTCATTTTTTGGAACAATTTAACTAAAATTAATTTAAAATATACAAATTTCAAATCTTTTTATCATTATTAATTAAAAAGGTTATTTAATTTAGAGATATTAATTAATAGAATTCTAGAAGCTTATCTTTCTTATTATAGGCTTTATTCTTTTGTTTATAAATAAATGGTGTGTCTATATTATAATTAGGTATATAAACTAATTCCTCTTAACTATGTAATAAAATAGATTTATATAAATAATGTTTATTAGGTATTTAATCTCTTAATTTTTTTTAAGTAAGCTTGTAAGGTGTAGTATAAACACATATATATATAAATAAATAATTATTAGTTAATCTTATAAAAATAAGTGTGTTTAATAATTATTATAAATAAAATCATGTATAATTAAAATAATGAAAAGGTCAATTCTCTGTTTGATTTGGTTGACAATGATTTCATGGTCAATTATTTGATGGATCCACCGTAAGTGCTTGATTTTATGTTATTAGTCATGCATTTCCAAGAACAAATAGTAACTAAAATTTTATTGGATTATAATAAAATTTTTCATTATTGGATAATTAATATGACTAAATGGAGATGAAATAAGAGGAGCCAATTGCAAGTGGAAAGAAACAAAAATCGAAAAAACGAAATACTCAAAAAAGCAATGTAATGAATTTAAAAAACAATGTAATTAGTAATCAGAACCAACTAAACATAAGGATCCATTTTAGTACAAAAATAACTTAAAAAATACTTACATCAATAAGATTACAAATTTGGTTTAATAGGATAGTCAAAAATTGCTACAACAACAATAGGCAAAATTTAGAACATCAGAGGAGGATAGACATGATAAAAATAACAGTGTTTCTTATTAGGACATTGAAGATAGTACTTAGGCTAAATTGTTAAGGAATAGAGAATGTGCTAGAAATTCAAGGAAGAGAAAGAAGATTTACATTGAATTATTAGAAAATAGAGTAAAATAATTAAATGATGAACTTGAAAAACAGAAATTATTGAATAAGACAAGTGCAGGTTATTTGAATAAAATGAGTTAGAATTAATAAGTATTTATTTATTTAGAATTTTATAATAGTTGTAAGGATTCTTTTTAGGAAGATAATAATTATATGAGAAATTAGAGAAATCTATATAAAATAAAGCAGATGATAATGAATTAAATTTATTGTTAGATTCAATGAGATTTAGAGTTGGTGGTGGTGGAAAAGAAAGAGTAAGTGCATCTAATTACTTTTTTAATCAAATATTGGAGATCTGCTTTCCTGTTCATGTTCGATATATGTTATGGGCTGCAAGTGAAAGCAAGGATTTATTTGCTGATTAATAAGATTAATAATAAGAAGGATAACCTTAGTGGTTAATGGATTTGACTAATGATCTTTAGATAAATGATGCATAGAAAAAATAAATGAAGAAATCTTAAAGAAGAATTATAAGTGATAAGAATAAATTATTAGAGTAATTTATATACAATAAAGTTATAGAATCTTGACTTAATTCCAAGAAATCAAAGAATCACTATATAATAAAACTTCCTAAGTGGAGAACTTTATTGACGAACTTAGAAATATTTTAAATCCTACATAAGTTGGCAAGTTTTTAATTGGTTTAGAAAAAGTATAATTATATTTAAAACATAGAACAAATTTAGAAGAGAAATGACAATATCTAAGATATGGAATATTTTTGATGATCATAGTGATGATGAAGAAGGAGATGTTGAAGTTAAAGAAGAAGATTCTCTAGAAGAACAGACAAGGAAAAAAGTATAAATTTGAAATTTGTTATGTTACATGTCTCATCAATAAAAATAATATATCATTTATGCATTCAAAAAACATTCATAATCATTAATTTTTGTAAGCATAATATAAAATACTTCCACTTAAATTTAAAGATATCAGCAACATTAAAAATCCAATCTTAGGACGATAATATAGCCAACTAAAACAAATGAAAAAAATAGTGATTGGTATTGCACAAATACAACCATAAAAAACAAAACCAAATCCATTCAATTGATCTGTTGGAATCAATTACTATAACTATGATGCAGGAGATAATAAAATTATGGATCCGACAGCCTATATTATTCCACTTTTATATATACTATCAAAATATATCCAATACTTCGATAGACCCACAAAAGAAAAGAGTTTTCTTTAACAATTTTTTAAAAGCATTCTTCAGGAGTAAAAAGACCTTAAAAAATCCAATATATATCTTTGATTGGTTTACTATCATTTGGTAGTTAGATATCACAACAAAATCTGGGTACGATTTAATTATTTGTATCATCAAATTACCAAACCAAAAGTGAATTCATAATTCCTTTAGCAACTATTGTGGCATCACTACAAATTACTTATTTGAAACATATTCTCAAATCTCCATTTATAATTTGATCTTCAACCTAATGCATATATATGTAATCATCTTATAGTAAACTTAATAGAAAAAATAAATATATACAATCTACTAAATCCACAATCATTGTATCTCTATTATATGATTTGAACATTTGCTTAATTCAATTTAACAGTTTCTAAAGGAGTTTCTATTTGTTTTATCATATCATCTGGTAATTCAAATTGATGTAATTTAACACTTGTATTTACAAATGTTTCCGAATTTAATATCCATTTCGATTTATCATTATTATATCCAAAATTATTCTCAACATAATGATTAACCCATTATTACTCCTATTATTTATCTTTTTTAACCCATTAATACATTTCCACATTTCTATGAACCTTTAAGCAATTTACCTAAGAGACCCAAAATTCTGTATCAGTAACCAATTCATCAGTCATCAATTAACCAGTTATATGAATTAAATCCTAAGGATTTGATTCTTAAAATGGAGTAAGAGATATACAATTCTCTCTTGCATATTAAAGACGATATGAATTTATAGCTGCTTTTCTTTCATTAAACTCCAATAAGATAAGAGAGAATATTATGCATACGATACCACCAAATATCATATATGTTTCTAAATCTCCTGAAATTGAATGAAGATGATGTATATGTTTATGAATCGATGAACCTAATGTAATTGAAATAAGGGTAAAAAATTTAAAATATTTCATTAATTAATATTTTTTATATTCAATAAACCATTATACCAATCCATCAGATGATCTTAAGAATGGAACAGCAAATCAATTGACCCTTGATTTAAAGTGAGAATTTGCAAAGGCCAATAAGAGAGACTTGGAACTTTGTTTTCTTTCTCCAATAATTAATTGGACTTTTTCTTTAGAAATCCTAGTATTTATTTTGGAATTATCACTCTTAAAATTTGAGATAGTAACAACGAAGAGTCAATTTACTAAGGTTTCAATTAATTTCTAAATTCAATTCTATCTTTAATTAATTATGCCATCCTTAGACCATAACCCAATTAAGTAGGATTTTAATGTTGAAATAAATCAAATTCCCTTTTTGATGGTTTATTTGAGAATTTTTTGAGTAATAGAGTACCGTTTGTTAGAGATTTCTTTAAAGGAGTCTCTCTAAAAAGGTTAGACTTTAACATTCGAGGACTAATTTAAGCAGTTGAATGTTTATGACTAAATATAGTTCTACTATGATAATGTTATCTAATAGGATGATTATTGTTTTATTGTTATTCTTCATAAATAGTTTGTAATTTAACTGGATGAGAAGATTTAGTAATTATGCTATTGAATTCATCTATGTGTTAGATTAAGGAGTCATCCTATTATTAATTAACAATTTATTTGGAGAGCTCTGTTTATTGGATTCTTTTATTATAATAATAAAATTAATTACATTTAAGACAATTGAAGAGTATCATCTTTCTTTTGAAACATGGATTAATTTGTCTTATTTTATTCTTAATTTAATTGGTTTGATAAATCATTATCCACATATGAAATATTATATTATATGGATTTGTCTATTTAGTTGAAATTTTAATAAATTTATATAATCCCTTCTATCTTTTTATTGTACTATGTTTATATCATTCCTTTAATCTGTTTTTATTATTCATGTAATAATTATTGATACTTCTCTTCTCCATGTATTACTCTAAAACCCTTAAAATCACTAACTTTATTTAATAAATACAATTACTCCAATTAGCCATATATTATTCAAAAACTTGGAGTGTTTATTCCTCCATTTTTTTATTTAATTCTTAACATAAGATTTCTCTTTCTTTAATCAAACTCTTTATCTTTTGATCCGAATTAAAATTGTTTTGAATTTCTTAATCCAACTATTCAAGTTTAATAGCCAGACTATATTCGAAAGTACTATTGGTTTTATAAAACTCTAGTAATTCTTCAAGTTCTTCATAATGTCCTATCAATTCAGCACGTTAGATTAATTTGGCATTTAAATCTTCTATCAACATCTATTGCCATTCTGAATTCATTTAAAATATTATATTTAACTGTTAGTATAAAATAAGAAATATAATTCATTTTTATAAAGTCACAATATGACTTTTCAATTCCTATATCTATTTATTCGATTTTTGATACTATTCATCCATAAATTAGTAATCATGATGTTTATTCTTATAAGTAGCTAATTCTTATCTTAAGGAAGCTGTTTGAGTATTCAATCTTTAAATTTCTTTTTAAAGACTTAAATTTTTCTCATCATTTAATTCTAAAAGCTTAATACGATTCTTCAAAGCTTAGACTTCTTCCAAATCCACATTTGGTTTATTTGATTAATAATTAATAATTTATTCTTTGTCTCTTAATTTTTTTAATGTGTCCTATAAAATTCTATTTTATTATTGTAATTCTGTTTCTTTTTGTTACAATTTTTCTTATAAATCAGTTGTAATTTATGACAATTAGACATTTTATTCTTAAATACACTTTAATTTAAATTGATCTTCCTTTTTACTATCATTAAAAATCTATTCCATTCTACTTTATTTTGATTTCCATTATTCTATTTCTAATTTAAGTTCATTAATTAGAACATTATTCATTTAATTTTATTATAATCTCTAACTGAATTACATGTTTGTATTTTTATTGACTTCTAATTCAATTTATTTCTATTTTAATAGTTCATTTAATTTATTGTAATCATTTTCAATAATATTGTAATTTTATTTTAGATGATTATATTATACATCTAATTATGCTTTTTCATTTGAAATAAATTCTAATTCATTAATTTTATTAGCTTAATCTTATATTTTATTACTAGCAAATTCTATTTTAGATCGTTATTCATTTAATTAATCTATTAATTAATCAATATATGAATCTATTTATTATGATTTATTCAATTCCATTATTAGATTTTAATTTAATGCCTTTTGCTATTCAAAGTTTCTCAATAATTCCTAATTTTTTTCATTTAATTACATATTCTCATGTCTTAATTACATAAAACTATTTTACTCAACTTACAATGAAACTATTTCTTATTTTAATTTCAAACAATTTCTTTTCTGAACTTCTAATTCTTATTATAAAACTTAATTTTATCCAATCACTCTATTAATTTCTAATTGTCCTTATTGTATTTCCTATGTCTTTTACTATAATATTTATTGATAATAATCAATTTCTTATTACAAATTTCTAAATTACTCTTACTTTTATTATAATTAAATTTCTTATGTCTGAATAGTAGAGTTCAATTGATACACATATGCTTATTAATTCTTGTATTCAATAATTTATTGGCATAACTATTAGTTCTCTTAATTTGATAACATCAATGCTTCATTAACCTTTTCCAATTAATTAGTAACAAGTGTTAACTTCTCTTACAATTCATAAGTATACATTAATTGCTATCTGAGCTTTTCGTTTTCAATTGCATAGTGTTGCTTACATATATGAATGTAAATAAATACCAATTTTTAATTCAAAAGTTCAGTCTAACCAATCTATGGCCTATCTGACAACTATCTTAATAATAGATTATTTTCATTTTATAAATCTTGCTAAATAACAAATCACACATAGATGCATACATATTTTTTGGCTAAATCTTAAAATTGAACTTAAAGTTAAGAATCTCTATAGCCATAATCTGTACTTGGAGATTATTGATATCGAATAGGTTATTAAATGATTGGCTATTAGTATTTATTAGAATCGACATAAATAGTGGTAGTAGGTATATTTTGATTAGGTACATTCCTGTAAGGACTTTGATTGACATACATATATGTGTAGAAAAATTAGTTGTTACAAACAAAATTTATTAATAAAGTTAGTTATGTTTGATAAATCAAATTGAGAACATATATTTATATATAATTAGTATAATTTTAAATTTCATAATCAATGATTTACTTTAGGTGAGAAAGGTCTTGCATAATCTTAAATTTTTTTCTCTGAATTCTTTACAGAAAGAGGTTCTTTTATTTTAAATGAATTAGATCTTGAAACTTCTTGAATCTTTTTATCTTCTGTAACAACATTTAGGATTGCACATTTGATCTAGATTGAATGTGGAGGCATGATTTAATTAAAATGAGGGAAAATACGATTGAATTTATAAAAGATAAGCATTCTTGCTTACAAAGTTTAGCACTATTTTAATTAATATATCTATTTACTTCTTTATAAAGTTCTAGCAATTGTTACTTGTTACTAATAAGATTTGGATTCTTTTCAATTAAATACTTTACATCTTTCAAGATGAAAATGTAAATGTCTTATATATCAAAATACAAGAATTTAACTAAATGAGCAATTATATCATTTGGTACTTGTTCATTATTAATTGTTTCAATCAATCTCTACATATTCATCCCAATATAACATTAATTTGAAAGAGTGAAATAAATCATTAAATCATCTTGAGGCTTACCAAAATCTTCATTAATTAAAGTTGTTTATGATGCTAATTTATATATATAACAATAATATGATTAACACAATTGGCCAATCAAATTATCTGTCCCATCATTTGCTTTGATATTTATAGTTAATTTTGTATTTATGATCATTTTAGAAAAATCTGCTCTTGCTACTTAAGAACTGATAATTATATGGACTAAAAGCAGCATTTTGAGTTTTATATAAAAGTTTTCCTTCTATTTTAAATGATCTCCTACTACTTGTAACAATTAGTGTAAAAATAATATCTAGATGAAAATAATATATCCCTACTTTAGTTTAATCATTTATAAAAAATAGTTTAAGGCGATTGCTAATTTCAAGTTATGACATAAAGGATGTATCATTTACAATTAGTTTTAAATCAGATAAAGCCATAATGACTTTATTAATGGGTTGAGTTGCAGTATTGTCATTTAGAAATTGCTTTATTTTAGTAATCATAATATAATTATATATAAACTGTTAAGTTTTTAAACACACATATATATCTATTATAATCAATTAACAAATGATATGCTTTTGTTCATTAATTTATGATTTAAAGCATTTGCAATATTTTCGATATTATATGAAGGATAATAATATTCATAACTAAATACTTAATCTAAATTATCCTCATTCTCTTCTTATTATGGTATAATAGAACCAGTTTATGATTTTGGTTGTTACATAATACTTGTTGATTGCATCCTTTTATTTAATGAACTTGAAGAACTAGTTTATCTATTCTTTTGAGTTCGTTTAACTTATAATTCATTAGAATTAGTAGATTTAACTAAATTCACTTTAATCGAATTTTAAGTATGTGAATAATCCATATGTTTATGTACAAACTTTCTACTATTATAAGAGGATTCCTTATCTTCCAATTTTATAGGAGGCATACTACTTTATTGATGAGTCTAACTACTAAAAGTATTTTAAGGAGAATTAATAGTTTTAGGAACTTCAACAGTTCCAAGTTTTTGATACAATGAATAACGAGATGATTTTTCATCTTAAAAATCATTCAAAATAGAATCTTCAAAATTATTTGTACTACCTTACAATCTTCCCATAACTTCATTAGTCAAATCAGTTTCTAAAGATATCTTATTTGTTATTGCAAAACTGATTGCTGTAATACATATAAGATTTTTATTCAATAAAGAATTAATTCTATTTCTTCCATTATCCCTATAATAATTAAATCTATCATTTGGTTCAGATGTGTTATGTAGAAGAATTAATTCTTTGAAATTGGGCACATAAAATACATGTTTGCATTTAGTAAAATTATGATTCCTATATCCACAACATGGACATACTTCTTTTGTGTTATCTCTTAGCATACAGAATTTCTGAAAATCTTAACTATGCATCTTAATTAACTATAAAAAATCATTGATATCCACATGAGCAATTAATGATTCACTTAAACATCTAAGTGTTAAAGGACATTATAATTGACGATAAAAATATTACTTAGGAAATATATTGGTTGTTAAAACTTTATTACCAATACATTATGCAAAATTTCCCTTCATCAAAAAGAATAATTTATCCATAACTTAATGTTATTGATGCAATATAGCTCCATGAGAATAAGTCAATGTTGTTAATTTTTAAGACAAATCTTCCAAAAATGGTCTTGTAAATGGTAGACCTTCCAATAATGGTATAAATAATTCTTATCTCATTTGATATTATAAATCAGGTCTCAATCCACTTAAATCTATTGGTTCCAATATGTTTCTATTTTGATATCTTTATAAATTTTAACTAAGTTAAGCACTAATCTTGTAATTCTATTAACGCTTGTATTATAAGAGGTATATAATTAGATATATAGTAATTAAATAACCAATAATAGTGACTATTATTGAAAGTAATCTTTATGATATTTTAATATCTCCATTGAATTCTACTAGGGTATCATAAGGATCTCCACTATTAGTCAATTAAAATATTGTCCATTAAAATGAAGTTATGTAGATATTAATGTTACTGTCTGAAAATCTAATTATGCAAAAAATGTTACTATTCTTAAGACAGTCTTGAGTAAAGCGTCGAAATTGTATGTACTAATAAAATAGGAATGAAACAATATGTTACTTATAAATTGATCATTTAGAGTCTTTGTACTCTTAATAATAGCAACAAAACTATTAAAAAAACTATTAATAAATATTACTAAAATAATCATTTGCAAACAATTTGAGCAAACAACTTATTAAATAAATAATGTCTTAGAATATGTACTATTGAGCAATACTCCATCTATTTTCTGTGTACATCTCATCAATATACACTCCAATAAAATAGTTACTTAAACTTTCAAAGAATGAGAAAGCAACTTTAATAAATTGATATCAATTACAAAAAGCTAAAAATAATTCTTGAGATTTATTGAATGCAAATTCCCACAATATTATCAAAAATCCTAACATATACATTATTAACATAATGTAACGAGTCCATAATACTTTTGGTGTATAAGGATTAAAAATTAAACAATTCTAAACTATGATATTGGCTTTATCATCTATTAACATCAAATGTTATTATTTAAGAATGTTTGGTTAAACGGTCATAATTTTACTGAGGAACTTGATAATGTAAAACCATCTTTTAGGCCATTTTGGTTAAATAATTAAGTCTCCTTTTGGTAGAAGTGGACTTCCTTAAACTTTGAATTTTGGAGAAGGATTTGGGAAATAGGATGATGAAGCTTTTCTCAATTATTCACTATGTTTACGCAAGCCCAGATCACTTTAATCACTAAATTTTCGACTATTTTTTGATATCAACTTTCTTCCATTTATATTTTGCATTTCTATTTGAAATAACTTTAAGGATTTATAATTTTCTTCAACTTCATCCACTTTATTAAATTCTCGTTTTTCCATTGACAATCGAGAACCAAAGATATCGCCTTCCTCTAAACTTTCTTTATGTTCACTCTTCTACAACTGATTAGGGTCTTCAAAATTGACATGCTTCTATACTCCTGCTTAATAGGCTTGAATCTCTTATTAGATTAAGCGAGGAACTGCCAAAAATGTTTAAGATTGTTAGGAAGAATGTTGAGAGTTGGTTTAATCCAAATTGTATTACTAATTAAACATTTTTAATTGTATTAGAAAAGTTTAATATTTTGATATTATTGTAAAGGAAGTAATATATTAGATGTTAATCTTAAGGAGAAGATATGATGTTGTAGAACATCTAAAAAAAATTATAAAGAAAATATTTATTAATAAAATAACAGAATTATGTTAAATAAACCAGAGTTATCAAAAGAATTAAGTGTTTTCTTGGAATTGTTGCATTAGGATAATGGTGATTATAAAGGTTATGAGAATTATTTAATTGGAAGTGATCTTGATGATATTGATATTCATTGTAAGAAAGAAATCAATAAGGATCTCTCAATAATTTATAGTTAACCTGAAAGTGAAGTATCTACATAGAGAGACAATGCTTTTCTCAATATTGGAGATTTATTTTCAGTTATTTTTAAAGATCTAGAAAATTAAGCATATTTTACATTGACTTAGCGAATCAAATAATTATAAGTAAGATGGTTATTTAAACAAAGTAATAAATTCATATTTATATGATGAGAGTATCTGAGAAATTGAATGAGTTCTAAGTACAGAATCAGAGTCTAGAAACTAATAATAAACTATTGGTCTAAGCTTTAAGCTCATCTCAACAGGAAATTCAAGTATTAGCTATTTCACATGAAGAAACTTCTAATAAATTGAAGAAATCTATTTAAGACTTAAAAAAATAAAGTGTAATTTTAATAAATATCAATTTAGGAGGAATTACACAAATCCTTAGCTTACACATAATAAATTAATTAAAATTTACTATAATAAATTGATCGAGAACAATCTACTTATAAAAAGAATGAGGAAGAATTTAGAGATGCTTCTTAAAGATTGATTAAAAGTAATCAAGCTCTACGGTATTATATTCTTTTTAGAAATAGTGAAATAATTGTTAATATTGGTAATATTTCTCCTATGCACAAAAATAAATTGTAAGAAGTTATTAAATATTTGACTGATGGTAGAGATACAAAACAATAAGAATTCAGAAATGGATGTAGTTAATCTAGAAAACAAAAGGAGAATAATAGTCTCCATTATTGTATCTCAAAATTATCATATAGCAACTCTCAATATCAGCAGTTCTAGAAACAAAAAATCAATGTCTCCTCAAGAATTCACATCTACAAGAAAACAAGGTGTTAATGTATTGGATACAAATTATTAAACATCTTATAAAGAGTTATTTTTAAAGAGTTTAAAAGTAACAAAATAAAAATGAAACAGTATTTATAACTATTTTCACATATATCCGAATTTTTAAGTGACGTTAAATTTATCATCTTCTTAATATTCTAATTACTCTATGTAGAATTGTTAATTCTAATAAGATTCTTAAAGTTATGTGTTTTCAACAATCAAATCCTCTAACTTATTAGTTAATTAAGTAATTTCTTATTGAAATTAGTCTAAATTAACTTAAAATTAGTTTGCTTATTGTGTTTTATCACTTTAAAGTTTCTAATTAAAATAGGATTGAGTTATTACATCTAACTATTTTTAGAGAAGATTGCTTTTTCTAATGGCTTCTGATAAAATTTAAGACATGTTCTCCTTTTATTTTGTTAATTCTTAGATTTGATTTTACATTTCCATATTGGATTAGTTTTGACAAAAAGAGTTATTATGATTTCTATTGATATTATCTTATTTGATAATGATTGATTGTAAATGTTTATTTTCAACGATTGTTCGAATTGGTAATTTATCATCTACTCTTTAAGTAAGATTTAATATGGTATTATGATTGGAGAATTGTCTTGTTGGAGTCATGTCTAAACAAAAATGAATAGGACGAACATTTGTGGGAGTAATGGCAAATCTAGTTCGAGGAATAGGAGCTTGTATTAGCATTTTAAATTAAATAACAGTCACTTAAATAAAATTAAGTAGATGAAATGAATTATATATTGATATCAAGAAATAAATATATTGGAAGAATGAGAATTAGTTAAATGAAAGAATAAAGAATTATAGAGGTACTATTTAAATAGCAAAGTAATTTAGTTAATTTTGAATAAAATAAATAAAAATTAAATTAATGATGAGATTTAGGCTGATTCATCTTGTATGATTTCATGATTCCAATTCTTTCCCCAACTGATAGATATATTCTCAATATATTATATATAGATATATATAAATGAATTAAGAGGAAGATTGCTCTTATATGTAAAAGGTTAAATTTGATTTACGTCGAAGAAGAATACAACATTTGTCTTCCGTATTGAATTGTGAAGCTCATAAACGTAGGACTTCTTTCTCTCTAAGTTCTGATGCTTGTAAGAGTCCTTAAAGGAAGGCAACAAAATACTTTGAAAATTAAAATCCAGGGTAGAATGCTTATTTCTGTAGTTTGATTAAATCAAAGCGAAATGAGAATGAATAGTTTGTTTAAGTGCTTAAATAAATGGATCCTATTTAAGTAAATGAAGTTGAAGCAAGATTGTAATTTTTGTTAAGAAATTTTGGTTATGAAGATGAGAAATCTATGTTGGAGAACATAGAAAATATATAATAGGGTTAAAGATGTTAATAATGGACATAGGAAGAATCACGTATTTTGATTTGGGTTATTTGTAAATTGGGAGCGTAACACAATTCATGGAAGGAGATAGGAAATTTATTGAATCGTTCAATAAAAGAGTTGAAAACTCATTGGACTGAATTAATTAATCATACATAAAGAGGATTGTTGTGGACAGCTTAGGAAGATTAGACCTTATAAAATATGATAATAACATATTTGAATAATTCATAGACAATCAATTGGAAGTGTATGGCAAATGTTCTTAATAAATCTGATAAATAATGTTAAGATCGTTGGTATAATACATTGGATCCATCAATATCAAAAGAAGCTTTTAAAATTGAAGATGATTTATAATTGTTATAATTGGTTTAGAAGTATGGTAAGAGATGGAAAAGAATTTAAAGAGAGTGGTCATTAAATAGAAAGAGATCTCGTTATGATTTGAAGAAGAGATTTTATGTATTATTAAATTAACCTGATTCTGGTTATGATAGTGATACTTCTTCAAATTCTTCTTCAAAATATACTAAATTGAATTAAGATGATATGAATAAAATTTAGAAATTGATATCTGAGATGTAAATTAATGAAGGAATGTAATTAGAAAATAAATTAGGATAAGATAAATTATTAAAAAATAAATTGTTGAGCATTGCAAAGAGTGATCTTGATAAAATGTTAAATTAATAGAGAAAAATAAAAATATAATCTTCCAGTACACCAACTAATGAAAAGAAAAATGTTATTTAAGAAGAACCTGATGAAGTAATTATGAACACTCCTTCAATAATGAATTCTTTATCAAGATGTTTATTAAAGATTAATTTAGAAACTGAAGATGATTAATTATCTATTGATAAATTAGCAATTCCAAAAGTTTAATATAATGTTGATTCAGTAGAACATTTAAAACATGAAGATATTTTTGATATCTAATTTGTATTAGTTAATGATAAAACTAATACTCTACATTATGCTAATTTAGAATTCATGTAATAACTAATAAATTTAATTACTAATTAAAGAAAATTAATGTAATTGACTGATATCAATAAATAACCATAAAAAACTAAAAAGAAATTCAGTTCCTAATAATTAATTCAAGTTTATCCCAATAAAGTTGGATTATCACAATTTAGTTAAGATGATGCCAAATAATAATGATTAATTATTTTACCTAATTTTCAATTCTTATTTATTTATAAATGGACTTTTAATTGCCCAAGAGGTATGGACTAAACAAACCTACTTTTAAAGTGATGTACAGTATATCCTAATAAGGGCTGGCTAACATTTTGCTAAATTTGATTCCTCACTCAAACCGCTTAAAAATCTGAACTCATTCATTGATCTCTCTAAACCTATAAAGGAACTTAATTACATTGAACATAGAAAGGTTCGTCAAATTATGCAACATCTTAAATTCCAATCATAGAGTCGCAAATATATAAATCATTAGGATGAATAGATTGCAGTCATTAGTTAACAATTAGAAATGGAATTAGAAAATTTAGCAAGAGAAGATTGTCCAACACCTTAAGTAGATTTACTCAAACTTTAATTTCCATTATAATTGCAAACTAAATTTGTACATGAATCAGCAGCAACTCTTGAAACTCATTACAATCTACATCGAATCAAAGAAAAAATACATTATCGTAACATTACCTTAACAGAAAGTAATTTACTAAACTAAATTACTTAAATCAATTTCTAAACTACAAGAAATAGTGATACTAAAGAATTTTATCATAATTTTAATACTTCTCGTCCAAGAGGAAAAAAAGAACCATAACTAAGTCTTGATGAAAAATACTAGATTCTTAAAGAATATTTGAAAGAAAGAGGCATATAGATGGGAAGGAAGGAATCTGTACCAAATGAAGGATATTTACAATTTTATCATGAAGCCACTAACAGATTAATAAAATAAACTAAAGAACAATAACTGTTGAAGTTTAGAAAGAGTTTTACTTTAAAGACTGCTCCTGACAATTAGGATCAATCTCCGCATAAAAAAATGAGTATAGCAAAAATTACAACAGTACCTACAACTGTTGGAACCACACCTGCCTTAAATGGAATAACTCCAAATAATTTGACTATGCTTCATTCATCTTTAATTAAATTCAGTGTAGGAAACAATGGTTCTCCAATTATGTTATCTCATAGACATAGAACAGAAAGAGAGAAATCACCTGAAAAACCTTATTCTGAGAAATGGCAGGATTTTCATAATAAGGCTGAGGCATTACAAAGTTACTATCTTTAAGAAGGAAAAGAGTATTTACAAACTTTAGATGATTTAGAGAATACAATAGAAAAACCATATTTGAGACATTTTAATTAAATAATTAAGGTAGAATAGGAGGAATAAGGAAACTTGGAAGAATAGTAAAAATAAAATAAAATCATGAGAAATAGGAAGTAGAATTTGACTAAAAAATTAAGAATGTAAAAGATCTTCAAATCTGAATTATAGTGATATTATATGTGTGATTCATATAATTAGTATCCCTAACAATTAATAAATTTGAGTATATATATAGATTTAATGCTTGAACGTCAAGGCAAGTCCTATTAGTGTAAGGGTAACACGTGAGATTCCGGCTCTCGAGTTCGAGGTTCAATTCCTCGGTGGGACGATTTTTTTATATTGATAATATCGATAATCAAATCAATTATGCATTCCAAATAGCTAGAGTTTGACTAGAAAACCCATAACTAATTTATGGACCCAATTAGTTTTTTAACCATCCAGATCCATAAACATTTCTGCCTATCAAATTTTCTTCTAATCCTGTTTAAATGATACTTAAATATTTAATTATTTGATATATATACCTTTCTAAATTCTTTAAACTCCAAATACCATAATTTGGTTCCTCTTAGAATTTTAATAACAATAAATGATATTCCTTAATAAACTAATTTTAATTAAATATTTATTATACAAAATCTATATATTCTGAAAATTCTCTGACTGCTAATTTCATTTCAACATCTATATCAAAACCTGTTATTAAAATGCCTTAAGTAATGACCTAACAATGATGTCCCAATTAAACTGAAATACTATTGTTTATCACTGCAAAATCAGTTAAACCAAGAAAACTATGAGTAATAAGTCTACATTGAACTATCAATTCTGTATTTAATTTGAAAGAATAATAAGCTGAAGGAATCATTGTTCTTAAATCTCCTGTTTTATAAGAGAAACCATCTATTGGATAATTATCATTTGTAATAGTAACATCAAACATACCATTCTCAGCTCCATAGTTAAAGTAAGATTTGAGAAGATCCATTGATATTCCAAAAGAGTATGTATTTAATTTTATCTAATTTACATCCAAGGATGTTGTAAACTCTGTCTAATAATTAAAAATTTCAACGTTTAATCCAAGAACATAATTTTAATCATTAAAATTAAGACCTTAAAATATTATATTCTCTATAGATTCAATAATTTAAGGACTTGGATCATCAAATTAATAAAATTCAAACATAGTGAAACTAATTTTATTAGAGATCAATTTCTCACTAATAAATAATTTCAATTTTGAACAAAAAGTTTCAGAATGATCTTCATAATATTGATTAATCATAGGATTTAAGAATTTAATAGAATTCATAGTATTAATAACTTACATCTTTTATACTTCTGTTAATCCTTCTAAATTAATTTAAGTGATTGTAAAATCCATTGTCATATTAGGACATTCATACAATTTATATGCAATAGTCTATATATTTTATAAATCATTATTTTTTTACTTTATTGTTTTAATGAACCCAAACTGAATAATTCATTGATAATGGTTAAGTATATAATGTACCATATACTAATTTATTTTGATAATTAGTAGTAAAATCAACTTAATACTTTAATAAATTATTGTTAACATTGATTGTTCCAAATTCAGCATATGTTTTATCAGGACTTGAAATAGTTTGTTTACTAGTGTCTACACTTGGTATAACTCTTGTTGGAGTAAATGTTGCATTCAAAAATGGAACACTCTCCTTAGGCAATACACAACCTTAACTTGTTATTGCTTAAGAAAATGCTTGAGTTGGGATATCTTTATATTATATTCTATGATACATGGTTTCCAATCCACCGTCTACATGAAATTTACTTAGTCTAAATCAGCTTATGTAATTTCTGATGCTTGAAGGAAACAAATAATAAATATTATAAACATAAAAAAATAATACATTGTATTTGCCTCATTTTAATATATTACTCTTTTGTTTCAATTTACAAATATTTTATTTGACATTCAAGAAAACAAAGATTATATTTAATAACAGTAATTCTCAAAAAGATCATCTTCGTAAATTCTGAAAATATAGATCTTTAAATTTATAGAATGAAGTATGATGTTGAAACTTTTATATTCAATTGAATATGGATATAGTAAAGGGATGATTAAGTTTTAGTGAATGTATTTATTAAATTATATTAATAATTATTTTGGACTCTTTTCTTTGTCTAATAATTATTAATTTTAATAATAATTTATGGATAACTTTTAACAAATATTTGATAATCTTAAGGAAGATGAGGAAAGTAATTTAGTTCCATTATCATTATAGTTACTAGTAAAGATAATAAATGTAGTAATTGTGATAAAATTTGCAAAACTAAAATTTCTATCAAAAATATACCTAATTTTTAACATATTTTTATAATCTCATTTAATTGTCAATAATGTGGGTATAAGAATGATGAGGTAAGATTTAGAAAAGAAAAATAAGAAAAGGGTATTAAAATGCAATTAAAAATTGATCATCCTTAGGTATGACTTATTTAAATATCATAGTAACTTTAATATAAAATAATCAGATCTCAACAATGCAAAGTGTCTATTCCTGAATTAGAATTTTAAATGTCAACTAATAAGAAGAGTTGTATTAATACTTTAGAGGGATATATTGAAAATATAATTGATGAATTATCAAGAGATTAAATTGAGAGAAAGAATTGTTAAGGAGAATTATATTCAGGCATTTAATATATTATAGAAAATCTACAATAATACTAATAAAATAAGAGACTCCCATTTCATTGGAATATGGATGATCCATCTGGTAATAGTTTTATAATAAATGTTAATTAATCCCCTTAAGATGATAATTTAAATATTCTATATTATACAAGAGAAGAAGATGAATTTGAAACTATTTTTAAAAAGAAAGATAATCTCTAATAAAAAGATTAAATTTAAGAGGAATCAAAGCCCAAATAATAATTCTATTTAAAGATTAGAGGTCTACCATTTTAATGCACTAAATCTGATTTAATAAACTTTTTGGAAATGCCTCGTCTCAAAAAAGATATGTTGACAATGAAATTTTAATAAAATGGCTTATTCACTGGTGAAGCATATATTTAAGTATCTTCAATTGAGGATCTTGAATATTTAAGAACATTTCATAAATCATAAATGGATCATCGTTATCTTGAAATATTTAATAGTTGTTTTGATGAATATCATAGAGCTCAAAAATCAAATCAATTCTTAAAAAAGATCAATCCTTAAATTGCATCAGAAGTTGGTAATATAAATGAAGAAAATGAATATTAATGTTAATAATAAGGAGTACTCAAGTTAAGAGGATTACCTTGGTCAAGTAATGAATAAGATGTACGAACTTTCTTTAAGAGTAATATTTTCATTTATATTACCTTAGATAATTCAAAGATTAAAACAATTAAATTTCTTTACGATGATACTGGTAAAGCAAAAGGATAGTGTTTTGTATTAGTAAAGAATTTGGAAACAGCTGAAAAATTGAAATAAAAATATCACAAGAAATCATTGGGTTCAAGATATATTGAAGTATAAATAATAATCATATTAAATAGGTTTTTATATGCACTTAAAGAGAATATCTTGCTTGCTTTCAAAAGACATATTCTGAGAGAAAGAGGAGCATAAGTTCTTGAAAGAAAAATGTGATAATTTAATAACTTTAATAAGAAACTTATATTTTTAAGAATTTATATATATTTGTAGATAGATATTTATATTTAATAGATAATTATACAAATGAGAATCCAATTTGTATAATTATTAGAGATTATAAACTAAAAGAGATTGTAGATTCCTATATACATTATTTACAAGTAATCTTAAAAAAAGGAATAAATATTATTATACACAAATGATATATAATAAAATATTAATATTAATTTAATTTCTCATTTATAAACTCTCTCTGGGTTGTATTCCCAAATTGTTAGTTATGGTATTTTAAATCTACAATATATTTATAGATTTTTTTTCCATCCTTAACTAAATGGAGATCCACTTTTTCTTTGTAATTCTTACAAATATGAAATCTTATTCCAACTATAAAATTCCCCTATTTTTAAATAACATATAATACAAGTGGTTAAGTTTTGAAATGAAAGAAATGTTTGAAAACATAATAATCTTGTTACCAAGACACCAAAAAATATGGTAATTGTTAGAAAGTAAATTGAAAAAAATTTGAAGAGAGGATTGTAATGATCAAAATCTAGATTTTGCAATGTCTAAAAACTAGTTTATTGAAATTTAATACGCTAATAAATGCATAATAGATTTCTTATATCTAAAATACTAAGAACCAATAATAAACACATCTATTTCTTTCACCAATACAATTGCCAGCCCATGGACAATGATGATCATAACATGCTACACATTTATTACATGATTAACAGTGTTTAGCTCTAGCTAATTAATCTATTGAACAAATAGGACAATATCTAATGTAATAAAAAAATGCTTAAACCTTTTTTCTATGAAAACCTTATTCACTGCTCTTGTAGATTGAGTAATTTTATTTCTTTCTGACATTCCTGGGGAGTATTATTCACTTATATATTCATTCTAAACAGAATGTACTTAAATCGAGAGTTATGGTTAATGTATATTGTTCCTTCTTTTCTCTTCACTTTTACCTTTTTACTAAGCTTTTTCTACTTATTTCTATGTATCTTCATCTTTCTATTCATCATTATTGGTAATAGGAACAATAATTTCATGTTCATTTTAACTTGTTATTGAAAATGCTTATGTAGATGGCTATTTGGAATCAAAATCTTGAAATGTTTTTTATTCTTTGATAGGAGATGGATACTTATCTGGAGTTTTAGTAAATGATGGTATCTAATTCATATCAAACTCTGGTAATTGATTAACATCTAATGAAGCTTCACAAGGTAATTCTCTACAAATATATATATATATATAATTTAATTACTATTCATTTTCTGATTTTTACTCTTAGATTGCATTTTATTATTCAATAATAGGGTAAGTTCTAGCATTTGAAGAGATGGCTTAAAATTAAAATATTTTGCGTTTTTAAGTTATTTAATTTGAACATTCAGTATTGTTAGGACTCCTAAGTATTAAATAGCCAGGCTATTTATTTAATTGTTTTTTACATCTTTAAAAGAAGTCTTAGCATAAAATCCCATAGACAATATCATGACAATAGCAAAATAATAAAATGAAATTGTTGAAAAATCAAAGAATTAAGGATTAAGGATCCCATAAATTACTAAAGTACTTCCTTAAAGTATTAAATAAATGAGAGGGGCTATTCTAATAAATTATGATACCTATCTTCATGATTGTTAGTGTTTTTAATTAATTAATTTTTGGAATCAAGTTATTAAAATGCTTATAATATTAAGTTATGAAATATGATATAAACATTTATAAATATATCATATCAATCATCTTCATCATTTCCACATAATGCAACTACATGACAACGATTTTAAGATTCTTATTTTTACACTTCAGGTTCAATAACTTATTATGAAGCAAATTGCATAAAGATCTATTCTAAATTAGGTTGACTAATTTAGAAATCTCTAATCAACTTTAATTCTTTTTGTAATTTCTCTTAAAAGAAATAAAATGTCTAATGGAATTAAAATCCAGCCAATGGGAACTTACAGATAATTTTACCTGTATGCATATCATTCATAATATATATATTTCCAAAATGCTTTGTAATTTCTTAGATGATAGCTACTCCATTATCCTAATAAAATTATAATACATTAAATATACTAGATTATTTATTGGTTCAATTAGAACACGATATCCATCTCCAAATTTAGATCTCAAATGCTGAACAGATCCTAAACATGCAAATCTACCATTAACTTATATAGCAATCTTATTACAAAGACTTTCAGCTTCATCCATTGTATGAGTAGTTAAAATAACAGAACTTTATCTTAATTTGACTCCTTATTGTATAGCATTCCATAAAAATCTCCTAGCAATTGGATCAACTCCAGAGGATGGTTCATCAAAAAATTACATATTTGTTCCACCCATTAAAGCTAAAGCAACACATAATTTTCTTTTATTTCCTCCACTCAATTTAGATGCCAATGTATTTTCATATGCTGTTAATTACATTACTTTCATAAAATATTCTATTGTTAAATTTACATCCTCTCCTCTCAAACCTTTTAAATAAGCCCAAATTTGTAAATGTCTTCTAACATTAATTATATCATATAGACTATCAAATTAAGGACAAATTCCAACATTCTAATAAACATCTCCTAAACCTTTTTTAACTTCTTAATGTTCTAATAAAATAGTTCCAGTAGATGGTTTTAATTTAGAAGTAATCATATTAAAAGTTGTTGACTTACCAGCTCCATTTGGACCCAATAATCCAAAAATTTATCCAGGTTCTATTCCAAATGATGTTCCCTTTACTGCTTAAAATCCATTAGCATATGTCTTTGATATTTTTCTACCAATTACTCTATCTTAGCAACTTTAAACCTCAACTCTTTTTTCTTCTTAAATTACATCTTCATCCTAATTCACACTTAAAACACCTCCTGAATTTGCACCTAATAGTTCTCTATTGTCAATCAAATAAGTTATGAAAAAATAGAAACAAGCTTAAAAGATCAGAATGATCATAAAGACAAATGGATAAACATTTTTAAATGGTGTATCTGTATCATACTTAGTTTCTTTTGCAATATTATTATATACAGTAATGAATCCACTAAATGTTGCTAATGAAGGACATAAAAATGATAAAATCCATAAAACAAAAGTAACTTTAAAGCTCAATACATAAATCACTGATGCAATCATAAAGAATCCAAATATTTAAAGCAATACTAATGATCTAACTGCTGATAAGAATGATGTAAATAACCATGACAATATATAAGCAAGAGGTAAATATGCTAAATAACAACAAAATACAAGTCCATAAACATTTGCATTATTAATTACTTAAACATCACTAATATTTACTGCTATTATAAATATAATCATCACCATGATACAAATAGTAATATCATATAAATAATATCCTAACCAATATGGTAATGTTCTACATCCCATTACATTTAATGCATATTTTTATTTTTTCTCTCTTTCTTCCACAGGAGCACTTCCAATTTAAGAACTAGCCATTGAAGCACCTATCAATATATAAACATATATGTCAATTAAGGCAACTTCACCATAAACTAATTTAGTATTTGTATTATTATCAAATTATGGTTCTATTGCATTGTATGTAATTTTTGATACAATAGGAGCTAAAACTGCAAAAAATGATGGCATAAAAACACACATTAAATATCTTTTGGCTGTCATAGTATAATGTTTTTTTAGAAAACATGCCCAAAGTTGCAATCCAAAATTATATTATGGTGGTCTACTTAAACATTCAGGTGGTATGATTTTATTGAATTCTTCTGTTATGTCTATATTAATTTTAGGATCTTCAGTTGTAGTTTGTTTACCTGATGCTTTATCAAGGAAAGATTCTTCATCCATTCCAATATTAATAAATGCTTCTTCTAAAGTGTTCATCATTAAATTAACTTAAATAGATTGATCTCTTTCTAATTATTCAAATAATGGTAAGAACTTATCTTTCTATTTGAAGGGTACTTAAAATACCATACTATCTTAAGAGGTTTAAGTATTCATTTTTGCTTGAGGAATGAATTATTAAACAACATTAGCTATTTTCTTACTTTTCTCACTCCACACTTATGGATTATTTGCTTTATCATATAAACTTAAATGATATCCAATTCCAAAATTCATCTTTATAAAATCAACTGATCCAACTGTTAATAATTTACCTTTAGCCATGATAGCCAATCTTTCTGATAAGACTTCTGCTTCATCTAAATGATGAGTTGTCAACACCAAACATCTACCTTCATTTTTCACTTATATTAAAATGTCCCAAATCTTTTATCTTGATATTGGATCCATTCCAGAAGTTGGTTCATCAAGAAATACAACTTTTGATTACCCTATTAATGAAATAGCTAGACTTAATTTTCTTCTTGTTCCTCCTGATAATTATTTCGCTAATTTCATTCTATCATTTGAAAGATCACATTTATTTATTATTTAATCTATTTCCAATTGAAGTACTTTTTCATCTAATCCTTTTATTTTTCCATAATAATATAAATGTTAATCACAATTTAAACTATCATAAAGAGCATCTTTTTATGGACAAAATCCCAAATAATTTCTAATAACATCAAAATCTGTGTCTGTTCCATAATATGTAATGGCTCCACTATCTCTTTTTATTAAACCTGTTAATATTGAAATGAGGGTAGTCTTTCCAGCTCCATTATGTCCTAATAAACAAAGAATTTAAGATTCATATATTTATAGCGTAACGCCATTTACTGCCATAAGTTCATTAAAACTTTTCTTCACATTTTTTATTGAAATAGCTCTCTTAAATCATATAATTTTATAATTACTTTAACTTATTTAGGATTATCAAAAACTTCATGATAAATAGCAGAACTATTATCTTCTTAAATTTCTGATTATCTTGCACCAATAAAAGGTTTATTCATATTAGCTAACTCAAATTAATTTTAAATATCGTCCCCTTAAATTTAGTATTTTCTTCCAATAAAGAATAATGGATGTTTATTTGTTCCATATTCATTGGGCAGAACTTATTCTAAATATAAATATAAAATCCCATAGAATAGTATTTCACCTCCTTATAATCCAAAATATAATGAAGGTCCAATAGGAGGTTATGCACCTTGATGAATGGTTCCTAGTATTTGATTATAAGGATAAATGTCAAACAAGAATGTTGGAAATACAACTCCAAAAAGGATTACAATCCAAGAATTTCTAAAATAAATAAATTAAAATACTCCTGAAAATAGCGAATACTTAGTAATGATGAACAAAGGGACCCAAAAATATTTAATAACATTGATAAATCAGCTCCATTTTTTGGTTGATCAAATAATGTTGTTAAAAAATATTGTTGAGCTGTTAATCCCATAGCATATAATAAGTAACTTAAGATTATTTAAATAGGACTAAAGAATGTTATTGTAATTGTTTAAGAATCTTTTTTCGATTTATCTTCTGCTTCTTCAGGTCCAAAGCATCCTGTAGGCACAGCTAGAACAAGAAAGAATATAGAGACTGCCATTATTCTAGCTATGTTGAATAGGAACCAACCTAACTAGTATGCTGATTATTTAAGCCCCATGATCTAAAGATAATTATGAAAGATGATTACTTTTTGAATCTCCTTTTATCTGTCACTCTTTTCTGATATCATAGATGTGACTATATATCTTGAGCTTATCAAAAGAGTCATAGGTAAAAACTCTGCTCCAACTTTAAGGAGTGTAGGATTTGATGTTTCTTCTATTAAAAGGATATGCTATATATTTATACTTCCAATTAGGAGGATAACGAAAACAAGTAGGGCCACGAAGAACTCTTGTCTGTATTATCTCTCTTGGTAATAAATAGAGAAATTTTTATGGAAAACAACAGTGGTTTGTTGCCAAATGGTCGTCATTCTTTTGATGGAATATTAATTTATTAATCAAAAATTTATTCTATAATTTAAGTATTTCAAAAATTAATTTACTACACCAATTCCACATTCATTATTCAATATCAATTAATAAGCAAGTATAAATTATTTGACAATGTTTTTTTTTAAGTTACATTGTTAGAAAGGAGTTTAAAAACTATTGAGTTTATAGAAAAAATGAATTTATTAAAGAATTTTTTAAAATAGGTATTAATTACCACAATTTGAACAATTATAAATAATGAATTAATTTCATATTAATAATAAAAAATGTTAAACATTTGAGAAATAAAATAATTTCATATTTTCATTCATAAGTGCTACGAACTAAGAGATTAGTTTTGATTGCAATAGGATTCTCTATAAAACTTGAACAAGTCAAATATTTAACAGGTTACTATTGAGTATTGGCTGATAATGCTCTTGGATGAGGCTTAATTAATTGGGTATCCTTATATAATTTGAGTTATGGCATTTATTATTTAGACTTTCCATTATTATTAGGACTATTATTATGTTTACTTATATCAATTTATTCTTTTTTAGATAATTAATCAGACTACTTATATACATTATTTACCTACTTTTTAATCTATAAGACAGATTTTCTTATAATTACTTTATTCTTTATTGGTGACATTTTGGGTTAAACAATTGACTTTTGCATACAAGGACACAAATTGTCAAAAATAGGTTTTAATTGAATGTTGCAGAAATGATAATCTTAATTATTCTATAATGTTATATATTTTTCTTTGATTAAATTTGGGTATTCCATTTCTACATTTTAAACTCTATAATAATAATTATAATATTACCTTTTTAAAGCATAATTAGTATAATCAAAAACACTCTATTAAATAAGATTATTTCTTTATCGAATCTTATCACAAAGAGAATCATAATTAGTTTTAAATTCTTCATAATTTTGAGATTGTCTCTTGACTGTTTAATAATCACATATTTAAATATTAAGTTCATCTAAATCCTCTATAACAGCAGAAATATTTGCAAACATAGAAGTGAATGGAGCTTTTTCAATTTCTTTGAATTTATTTCTGAGATATAATGTAGGAGTTTCAGTAGTTGGAGATAAGTCACATGAACTATTTTATATATAAATGATTACCTTTGGATTTTTGAAATAGTAATTTATTTTCGTTTAATTCTATCAATCTTATTTGTCATTGTTGTAAGAGGTTTTTCTACTAATTTGACTTCTTCAATCTTTTATGTTGATGAACGAATGCGTTAATTTTCTATTCTAACTTTTTATGGAGAAGGTTCTTTCTTTACTTGATTACTCAACTCTTCAACAAAATCTCTGTATTGTTTACGAGAAGTTCCTAAAAGTGACTTAATTAGATCAGTCACTAATGATATATTTCCAGCTCTGACTGCTTACTTAAATTGTACTTTTAATTGAGTATCTTGATTCAAATGTTTCTAGAAACTTGAATGTAGTATATAATAATTTTCCAAATATTAGTATAAATTACATGTAGGTGTATAAGGAATTTCTAAAAATTGATTGCTTATTGCTTTCATCATTTCGTTTGTCTTGACATATATGTGACTAATTATGATATTCAAATTTACCACATTTATTCTTCATTATATTGTTTTGTGTTTCGAATCACTCCTATAATCCAATTTTCTTTTTCTGCTCTTATTTTCTCCTCTTCTTTCAACTTTCTTACCATAGAGTACACAGTCAATCTCTCTTACTATTAATTACCTTTGATCTAATAAATTGCATCTTAAATCTCATTTATTTTAGCTTTTCTTTACTATATAGCTCCTAATAGTTCATCCATTTTAGAGTAAAATAATTTTTTATTATTAGATGGCTTAAAAATTTAAAGAGAGGTTACTTTAAGGTATGCCATTCCTTATCATTTTTATAGGTACTGGAGTCTCAAACAAGAAATTTGAATCTGATTATGCAATGAAACTAATGTAAAAGATGGGATGGAATCAAGGTCAAGGACTTGGAAAGAATAAGGATGGTCAAACAGATTGTGTATAAATTGAAAGAAGAGCTGATTAATTAGCTGTATTCCATTTGTTTTTTATACTCTAGCTTGGAGCTTAATAACACAGTCTGGGATAAAGTTGGAATGATTTGTGGTGGGAATAGAGTTATTCAAGCAGTCTCAAGAATCTTAAACCCATATCCACAAAAAATGTAATTAATATTGCTATTCATTTTAGCTTCCATAACCAATCTCATCAGATGAAGAAGACAAATTCTCAGATTATGAAAAACATAAAATAAATCGTTCTTAAAAACCAAAAATGTATTCATAATCAGCTAAGGTTCTAATTGAATAAGATAGTGATTCAGAAAATGATACCTTCATTACAATTCAAAAGAAAAAAATAAAAAAGACAAAATGATCTTAAATACATCACCATTCAGAAATCTATAACTTATTTACTCTTTACTAATTCACAGCCTCATTCTCTAACCATTATGTTCTCTTTCCATCCTACCACACCCCATATTTAACTGGTTTATTAGGCATGTAATAAGCACCAATACCTTCTTATTTACCAAAAAGCCAATTGCCCACATATTTTCTACCATCTGGCCACAAAAATTATCCTCTTCCATGTTTCAAATCTTCTTAATAATTCTTTTTATGGATATTAACAGTACTCCATTAAATTATCGACCGTCACTCCATTTAATTTCCCCCACTCCATGCATTTTGTTTTGTTTCCACTCACCCCTATAAACCCTCCCATCTGACCATTAATAAACTCCTTTTCCATGTATTTCATTATTACTAAAGAACCCTTAATATATAGAACCGTCAGCAAAATATAGAGTTCCCTAGCCTTCCTTTATTCCATCATTATATTCACCCTCATAACGTGTTCCATCTGGCCATGTCTCAACTCCTTTTCCTTATTACTTATCATTAAACCACTATGTTAATTGTTGCAATAGTACTTGTCCCTCATATCTTGCACCATTTTTATGTTAATAAATTCCTATTCCTTGTGCTGTGTCTTCTAACCAATCTCCTTCATAAATATCACCATCTCCATGGATAAGCTTACCTTTTCCACAACAACGATCATCTACCCATTGTCCTTCATATATAGATCCATCAGGCCAAATTTATTTACCATTTCCATCACGTTTGCCCTTTAACCATTCCCCCTCATATACTGCTCCTTTATCGAGTGACTTAACACCCAATTTTATTCTAATATTACTCATTGTCTCATCAAAATCTGTATTTTACACCTTTAAATTATGCTCTAAATTTTAATTCTTCGAATTAGAAAAAATGGAGCTCTTACTTCCTTTTTATAGCATTTCGGATTTATCTTCCTGATTCTAATGTTCTTAATGTATTTAATTAGAAATAGGCGTTAGATGCTCATATATAGTAAAACTATTTTCTTTGTTAAACTCACCTTATTCATCATCTTTTTCATTATTAAAGCTACTAGACTCTTTTAATTTGTCATTCTTTTTACTTTATTCTTGTTCTTAATTTAGACAATCCTCTTGAAATTTATCTTTTTACTATGAATTATTAGAGTCTTTTATTTTTTAATCTTCAAATTCAGGATTACCTTCATCCACATTGTTTTCGCTCTTCTAATTAGTTTTTAATCCATATTCTAATTCTTTGTTACAACAATTAGTTTGGCAAGTACCCATTTAATTAATATATTTATGTTATAAATTAAATTTTTATCTGAACAATAAAAAAGTTATGAGAATGCAAAGTTTAATTTAAGTAAAATTTTTATATTAATTATACTTTAATATCTCAAAGTAAATTTTTATTGAATAGTTCCTCCTTCTTAATATTCAAAGCTTTATTTACTTAATTTCTATCAAATTTGTTTATGAAGAACATAGTAAGTATAGTGTCTTCTGAATTGAATTCTCTACCCATTAAATATCGAAGACGTTTTCTTTCCATTTCAACTTCAAGTTTCAAATGTGTCTTTGAACTACCATTCCAAATTTTCAAGTTTTCACAAAATTTTTTACATTTTTGAGTATTGATTGGAGAAGTAATAATTTCAGCTTAATAGTTCGATCCAATTCGTGGATAAATAACATTGTGTTGTTACTTTGATATTTTCTTCTTGATATTGTCAATCTATAATGATTTGAGATCGCTATCATTGATTTATTATGTAGTTTCATCTGTTTTGAAAGGAGTTTGCATGCTAGAATATTTAGTTAAAAAAATATTATTTATACTAATTTAAAATCACTTTGATTGTTCCTATTATGTTTATTCTATTCTATAAATAATACACTATCCGCTCTATTATCCACATCCTAAAAAATATTCTTTCTCAAATTCTATTACTGAATAACATGTGGCTATCTATTCTTACAATTTCATAAGATAATATGATTCATAATTATATATATACAATTACTGTTACTATTGCTATTAAAATAGATTAATTTGATATACCTGAGTACATGAAACAATAGTAATTGGCCATTTTTTGAATATTTGCATAGAACGAACATCTCCAAATGTTTATTCATGCATTAATTAGTAATCCATATTTTTTTTTCTTTCAAATATTTTAATTTTATCTTATAATCCCACTATCAATTTATCCTAATGAGTTTTAATAGAAATTATTTTAGTTTCTTAGATTTTTATAATTTTTTTCATTTAATTAACCATATCCAAAATATATAAATATGTATTACCACCAACATACACATACGGAGAATCAAAATGAAGTGTAGTTCCAATTTCCTATAGTTCATACTTCTTTAGTAAAGAGATATTATTTAATTGCCAGGTTTTTATAATATTCTCTTCTCCCAAAGTTATTAACTACTTTTCTTATTAATTAATTTAAATAAATAAGTTGCCAAATTTATTGATCAATTCTTATTAATTGAATTTAAAGGTATGATTTATATTTTATTCTCTGATATATTTTTCAACATAACCTTATTTGGTGGCCAACAAGAGAGTTCCATTAAAATCATCGATTTCCAAATATGCAGCATCAATTATATTCGTTTTGGCATTTAAGGTCTATATCATTTTACGAGTTGTAAAATCATATACAAAAAATTCAGTCCCACAAATTCCTGCTACTACTGATTTACTTAAAAACAATAATTTAGTGATCTCTTTTCCATTAGATTCAATTTAGAAACTTTGTTCCTGAGACAAATTCAGAGTTGTTTATAATTCTACTTAATTGTCATCTTCAAATACACCTAGTCTTTAAAAAGATTTTATACTTTTTTATAGCGATTATTATTATTGAGTTGGATGGAGTGGAATAGGTTGTTATTAAGGAGAGAGTGGAGGAAGCTATTGTTTAGGAGAGAGTGGAAGATTGCCACTAAATAAAGGTTATTAAGAGTTAGTAGTATTTTATTAGACATTTTATTTAAACTAAGATTTAAGTCTTAATTTTTTATCTTTTTTGTTTGAATTTTCATCATTATAATTTTATTTGTTATTTGAGAAGGACTATTTCTAAATAGAATTAATATATGTGTCAGGTATTTAAGAATTTGGTATTTACTGGTGATTAGTTGAACTGTTGAAATTCTGATATGGTGATTTATTTTATTAAACATTTTAATTATTCTTATTAGCATAATTGTTATCAATTTATTTACTGTTTGTTTCAAGAAAATTAGGTTCAATTTAAGAGAACAACATAGATGTACTAGAATTACCAAATATATAGTTATTATTGTATTCTTGATAAATAGGTGGACTTAGAAAGAAATTCTTTAAATTATTCTTAATAGCCTCCTGCTTTTTTTTAAGTTATTCAATATTATAATTTATGGCCTTTTAGTATTATTGTAAATGTAGCTTTCCATTTGCAATTCTTTCTTATATTCTCACAGGAAAATATCCTTATGTCTTTTTGATTGTGAATGAAAATCTATCAGAATTTGGTTTAAAATCCGCTATTTCTGTGAGAAGTGAAAAAAAATTCTCTTAGTTCTTGTTTGTTACGAAATCTTATAATTTTTGCATCTATACTTATAAGCCTTCCCCCCTCCAAGGAATTTATCTAATCGTGTTTTTTGTACTAAAATCATTCTACAAAAATTTACTTTGTTATTATATTTATCTCTTCTTCAAACATTTAGTTTATATTTAATTATGCTGTTTTTATGGTATTTAAAATTTCATCATAAGATGCTTCCAGACTAATTTTAGTATATCATTATTACTTTTCAATATTTTGATCTATTTCTATTATCTTAGGGTTAAGTTATGAATTAAATTCTTTCAAAAATGTTTTGACAGGAGAAAGAATACATCCTTAATGCTCCTCCATACAATAGGGACATAAAAGTCGATGTTTATTACATTTCTCATCTATGCAAACCAAAGTTAATAATTCATCTTCGTGTTCTGGAATATTGCAGGCTGAATAATAAAAATGTTTCATTCTATTAAATATATAATGTTTCTACCCTGCTAAAATTTATTTATATATATATTATAAGTTGAAAAATTGTGCATATAATCAATATAGACCTTTTAAAAAGGTTATTCCTGGTTCATTTGTTTTTTTATTGCCTAATACTGAGTCTGTTCGAGCGACCTTGTTCAATGGACTTTTATTAACACTGAAATCAATAGGAGTATTAGACTTTGCTGTAAATGCATTTACTTTTGTTGGTTTCCAATCATAATCTTTCAATGAGAGTTCATTATGATTCAAAAAGGTCTTAATATTCTGGTTCTCTTTTATAGCTTTATTAGTAGATGGTTCTGGCTTTTAACATCCTTATTTATGATTATAAAAATATTTAGGTAGATTGACTTCTTTTGCATCAATTCGAGGTTGAGAAACTGCTTTATAGAGATTATTTATTCTATTTAAATTGTCTATTAAGGATGACTTTGGTTATTCATCTAGTTCTTTTGGTTTTCTATTAAGAATATACTAATCCAGATACTTTATGTTCTATTATGTCTTATAATCCTTCAAAGGTTTCGATTCAATGATATTTGGGTGATTCTTGTGGTACTATTATACAAATCCTAAACGTTATTATAGACTAGATTCTTATTGTTATCTTTGCATTTAAGTGAACGTTAAATTAATAAAAATTATATTTCATGAGTTTGTAGAAATCCTCTATTTCCTCTACATATTTCCAGTATTAATATTTAGTTTCTTCTGTTTTAAGAAATTTGAATCAAGTAATGAACAATTATTCCTGGCTGATGAAATGATTTTTATTTCTGGTAGAGGATATGTAGGCTTGATTATTTGAAACCTTCCTAATATCAATGGCGAAGTATTTTTAATTAATCCGTTCATTTCAGTAAGACTCTGACAGCCCATATAGCTTATAAATGGATTTGTTGAATTCAAACAATTATTTTGATTCAATGTTTGTTATTTTGCTTACATTATTGTTTTTCCGTTTATGTAACTTTATATTGAAACAAATGGCTTTTTGGATTTTCGAGATATATTTAATACTACTTTAGATTTCTCAGGTTCTATTACAGATGTTCTTAGTTTATGTTTTTTTACGACTTAAGATTATTGAACATTGGATTCATCATTTCCTTATTATTATGATTATAATAAGAGTAATTATACTTCGGTATTTCTTTAATTTCCTTGATTGCTTATATTTTTAATTGTGGTTTGATGTTTGATGAGAATACTAGACATTCTCTTCAATACAGTTCGTTTTCTTTCCTTTGTTCTTTATAACTCATTGGATATAACTTCTTATTGTTTAATGATTGTACTAGGATATTAACAATCAATATGTAGCTATTATATTATATTACATATATGTTTTACCTACTTTTAGGATAATTGTTCTGTACCACTTTTTCTTCTTTATTATTATTATTTATTTGTATTCCTCACTTTTCTTAATTCAAAACTTTTACTAATCCTATTTATTATGGTTTCTTTATCATTTATTCTTAGACTTTTCAAAGTTCTTACTCGTTTTAATAGAGATCCAGTTGGACATAATGTATTCAATTATAGACTTGGTTAAGGTAAACGAATAGATGAATATAGATATTCATTATTTTATGTTTTGAGGTTACTATTGATCTCAAAATTTCTTGAAAGTATCATCTAATTCTAATTTAAGTATTAATTGAAGATTACATAATCAAATATTTTACAAATTAAATAAATTTGATCATCTAAAAGACCATCATTTTATAAACAGTTTTAGTTTAATTAAAAAAGTGTACATCAAAGCATAATAGATTTCATGAAGGTGTGAATATTCTGATCTTATTAAAACAATTATATAATATCTCGTTTAATATCAGAAACAATTTATAAATTTTATGAAATTCTAAACTAAATATCAACACCTATTTTTTATAATTCTCTAACAAATTAAATGAATTAAAATAAACAAATTATCAAGATCCAAAAAAATAATAAATCGAAAGACAGTTAAAGTGTGTCAAAATTATATTTTCCTTTATTCCTTCTTTAAATTTATTTTCTAAAATTTAATTTAGCACAGGTTTTCAAATAGAATTGTAATAGCCAAAAAATTGATTTAAATTTATAAATACGTAGAGTAATTAAAAGAATGATTAAAATTTAGTGGATTCTTTCAGCTATATTTTACTCGTTATCTTACTCAGAATCATAAAGCTCAAAAATTATTATAAATAATTATCGTTTTAAAGGAAATAATTAAAGTCTTATATTTTATAAATATAATGCGATTCTTCTATTGAATACTAATTAAAATTTATTAATTACATAAATAATATACTACTAATTCTTATTTATTTATTTAATGAACTATTAAGATGATTTGCTTTCTAATAGAAGTTATTATAATTATATATATGGTCTTTATATAAATAAATTCTTGAAGTATGTAGTGGGAATCAGAGAAATTAATATAATCAGATACTAATTCTTATAGAATGTATTGTAGATTTTAACAAATATTGCTAGATTAGTATAAAATCTTCCTCTATCAACATTTAATAAATATATATTTGACTTTATAGATATATAGAAATCATCACAATTTTATCAAGCATCCATTTTTGATTATTACTAAGGAAAATTCAAAATTTGATCTCAAAAATTCACAACAAGAATATTCTTGAGTCAGAGTCTTTTTTTATTTTTCTTAAATAATCTCTATTTTGGATAAGATCATTTCAATTTCCTGGATGTTCCAACGAGGACTGATTTCGAAATCAGTCTTATTGAGTCTTTTAGCTTTGTGACCTTAAATATAGAATTTTTCAAATACCATAATATTTCTAAAGTTACTTGAATTTGTGTTTAAGAGCAAATTCAGTTCTTCTCTTGTATTTGGTGATCATTGACAATTTTAAAGATATGTCAGCCCATCTTCGTCCATTCTGAAGAAGCAATTGAAGAAAGTGTAACTCCTCAGATCTAGACCATGATTCTCTAAGTATGATTAAATATTTATAATTACCTATTTATTTATGGATCAAGTTTATTGTTCCATCTCTCTCTACATTGTTTAGCATTTCTAAGAATCTCAGATTTACAGATTAGATTGTATTAATTAGCGATATTGCTCCATTTTTTCTTGCAGCGACTAGTATTGTCCCTTATTATAGTAAAAAATAAATACAAAATGATTTACAACAAAGCTTTATCTTCAAAAGAAGACCAGGGTTGTCTGGGAAGTTGTGCTTTATAGAAAGATTAAAATTTAAAGCATAATTCTGACAGACTCCTGTACTTTGGCATTAACTTTTGGATCTTCTCCCAGTCGAAACGATTCTTTAAATATTATAACAAATATAATACCTTTATGCACCTAGGATTAAGACTAAAGACAATAAGTTATAAGAAAGTCTCTTCATTATGATTCCAACCTTCCTTGTACTCAATTTTTGATGACTCATAAAGTTTAATAAAGTCATCAAAATTGGGTAGAGTTTTGAAATGTAATTTGAGCTTTAAAGATAGATACTCTGGTTCAATGGTTTGGAGATTTTAGTATACTAAAGCCCAATCGTTAAGATCAGTAAATGAGCTTTGTGAAGAATTCATTTGTTTTGATAAGATTAATAATGTTTTATCTAAATGCACATTTTATGATTTAAAAACAAGAATTTTATTACAATATACAGATACAATCAATATTTGATTAGTTAATATTAAAAGAAATTTAAGAACTTGTATCGGGATTTCAAAATTCAATCTTTACCAACTATTCTTCATAATACATGTTATATTAGCCGTTTCTAACTTTTAGACTGAGTTTCATATATATATATAAATATATTCTTATTTCCTTAGAGTTATATAATATTCATAACTTCCATGTCTTCTAATTTAAATCTATAATAATTATGCTAATACTAGTTTATCAATGTCTAAACTAGATCTTGTATATATGAAAATTTAAAACTTCATTTTTCAACAACTTTTGAGTTGTATTGATAAAAAGCAAAGGTTCCAAAAAGTATTGAATTTTTATCAAAGTAATTTAATTGTTCTATTTTCATATTCAAACAAATAGTGATTAAAATTTGAATATTATTGAGATAAATTTTCTGTACAATTTTTAGATTTCAATATTTATAAATGACGGTTGAAGTATTGAACTTTTCATTTTTTAACGATTAGTATCTCTATAGAGCTTGACTACAAAGAATCTTCAATAAATCTATTCTATTTATTTTTTTATTTTAATTAGGTTATAAAGACCTTTTATTAAGATTTTTAATCTTCTCCTTCATTCTTAATGAAGTTTAATCCATCTCAACAATTTACAACTCTTATTAAAAATGTTTTGCTTTTTTTCCTGATTCTATACTTTATATTACTGATTAATCTTAAAAAATAGAATTTCAATGTTTTAACACCATCAATGCATATATTCTATCAAACCTTTGCACGTAAATCATGATATAAGATTTATAACATTTTTGTTTTTAAATCAAAAAGTTGTAATAATAGAGTCTATGGGTTAAAATTGTAATGGTAATACTGATTTACTCAATGACTTTGTCTGTGGATACAAATAATAAATTTGCTAGACATTCTTGAAAATTTTAGATATGAGAATGAATATCTACATATTTATATAATTCAATTAAAAATAACAAAAATTCATATTCTAGAAATTAATTTACCCTTTAACCATAATCCATTAAGCTTTTCTCCATTTTTTTTTGTTAGTTATCCCATTCCATTTCGACAATCAGATTCAAAATTACCAACATACATAGAACCATCTCTGTAATATTCAATAGCAGCTCCATATTTATATCCAAACTAGAATTGTCCAACATATTTTGTGAATTAAGAATTTACTTCATTATTATACAGAATTCCATTCCCATGTTGTTGATCATTTAACCATTATCCTTCATAAATTAAAATACCTTAAGCATTAAACAATTTACCAAATCCTTCTCTTACCTTTCCATTATAAGAACCAATATATTATGATTCATCTTTAAAATCCTTTATGATAATTATATCTTAACTTTTAGAGTAACATTTACTCAATTCTCTATTGGACTTAATTAGTTTAGTGGATTTAATCATTTTATTATCATCCAATTATTTCACCTTTTTAATTGGAGAATCTTCCTCTTTGGAATTCTTTTGAAGAATAGTAAATGGAGCATAAGTAGTAATAATCTATAAGAGTTATTGCAATATAAAAATACAGTGTGATAGGGCCCAATAGATTTACCTGATGTTATGTAAAATAGTAATACTTGGAGAAGCAGTTGATAATTTTTATGGACTTGAAGTATTGGTTGATTGCATTTGATTATATATTTATATTTGTGTTTTAAGTCTCAGAAAATCAATTTCTTTGGTGATTGATAATCCTATGGATCAACATAATAGTCTTCTCCCATTTTTTATGTCTATGAAGTTACTCCTCCTCTGTAAATCAGGAATGAGAGAATTAATGTTGGAATTGCAACATGTACTGAATGTCTAAACCATTATCTATTGTAAAGCCATGCATCACTCTAGAATAGTTAATTAGATCATTATTACCAACACATAACGAGGAATTGGATATTTCTAAAAACCTCCCATTTTGTAATATAAATTTTAATAATTATTATTATAGTAATATTTATAAGTATTTAAAATACGAATACGGTTAGACAAAAAAATTAAAATGTTTAAAGAAGAATTTTTACAAGTAGATAATATAATTATTAATTAATATTAAATCAATAAGGATTTGACTAAGAATAGTAAAAATGAATACAAAAATGAAATAAAATCAATTAATTATTAATAAATATTACCAATAAATAATAAATAATGTTCTAAATAAAAAGATTCAAATTTATATTTTTTTTAATTTGATATATTTTTGCTCTCCTCTTTAGAAATATATTTAAGTAGTGAATTTATAAATCAATATATTTTAATACGATTTTTTGCTTTATTAAATATAAATTATCTTTTAAAACTGAATGACTACAAATTTAGGGCCTAAATTAAAGTTTGAGATGCCTCTAAAAAAGTCTGTTTCATTTGAGAATATTCTAGAGATGAATTATGATTTTGAATAGAAATAATTGAACAATTCTAAGATGGAACGGAAAGTAAGTTTTGCTGCTTCAACTATTATATTTCTCAGATACTCAGAAGAAGAAATACTACATTTTAGACAAAGATTATAATCATAAATACATACTAGTATAGAGTTGATTGAGCCTTCATATTTAAATCCATAGTTGTGTAGTCCAAGTAAATAAAATAAAAGGAAGTCTTGCTTCAAGGAAAATGATGAACAATTGAACTGATTACTTATTTAATGTACTCAACAACTCTATTATAAACTTCAGTAGATCTTACATTATATTTTCAAAATTTTATTCATTTAATTTAATATGTCACTCAGTGAAGTTGAATGAAGGAAGGAGCATAACATTTATAATATATTGTACTAGTGACATAAAACTTAACTATCATCAAATAATTTTCTGCTTCATTGATTAAAATTGGGCTTAAAACTTATATACTCTTTAGATAACTCTTTTCAATAGGAATTTTTCCCATCCATCCAACCATCTAAATAGTAATTAACAATTATTTTACTTATTCATTTCCTCTTTACTTCCTTGTTATTGTATCCAATTCTCTAAAGTAAAACTTAATTTCTCAATTAATGGTTAGAATATCATTTCAATATATGGCGCAATTTCATCCATCCACTTGAAAATTTCTTTGATTGGTTAAACATTCTAATTTTATGGATTGATTTCTAAATTGTGAAGACAAAATAACATCTTGGGTAAAACTGACATATATAATAAATTGTTCCAATTTTCTCCTAAATATCTAGCCCAAGGTTACAATATACTAAAACCAAAGTCATCTCTATCTGTAAATTTTAATTATTTCAATTTCTTCTCTACTTCCTCTAATAATTCCTTGTTATTCAATTTAGAATTAATCCAAGGTTATAACCATTAATGTAAAGATATTTTTTAATTTAAATTCCATTCTTATATCTTAAGTTTTAATTTAGACATAACTATACCCATAATATCCTTTTATACTTATTAATCTAACAATCTTATAGTTTGAAATTGATTGACTCCTGTTTCATCTGTTTCAACTGATGCTAAATCCTTCATCCATAATTCTAAAAATTCTACTAAATAATTTTCTTATGTAGGATCATATGTTGAAGATAGATAATTTCTTAGTCTAATAAGAATTGGAGCAATCAATATCCCAATAAATCTTTTTAAAGTATTTAAGTCAGAATTTGAAATTGAATTATTAATAATAAAAACATCCAATTATTCAGCATATTTGCTTAAATTTTAAGATTTCTTTTATATATATACATCCTTAGCCAAATTAATAACTCTTGAAATCAATTAATGTTCATTTTATAAGATATCCACTTTTGTATGAGGTCCTTTCCATTTAATTGTCAATACCTTAATCTCTTACTCTGCATTCTTTACTAATAATCCAATTAAATTGAATTAAATAAATTAATCACTAAATTTCCTAAAACACTCTTCAAACTTTGCAAATATATGAAACTAATCATTTGAAATCAAAACTTCATCTTCTTTAAAGAATTTTAAATAATTTAAAAAATCTTCCTTTCTTTTAACAGAATCATTCCATTATGTATATTAAATTACTTCTTCCTTTTTCTCATGTTCTAATATAATCATTTTATCCTTCTCCTTTTTAATACTCTATTCATTATTCTCCCATTTTCCTAAACGTTTTTCCAAAATCTTTTAAACTGACCAAGTTAGTTCTTGAACTTCCTTCAAATATTCCCTAACCACTTTATTATTTTACACCTACACATCTTAAGTTTTATTTAAATAATCATTAATATCACTACCTGTCATATCAATTATCTTATATTTATTACTATTTGGATTTTCTTTAATAAGATTACCCATTATATGATTCCTATCTAAATTAAGTGTTTCTTCCTTTTTATTATGAACAATAGGTTATCCATCTTATTTATTCCTCTTTTTTCTCCATTATTTTTCATATTTATTCAATTTTTTAGATTCAAAAAAAGGCTTTTAATTATTGTCCTAAGTTGAATTATTCTCATTCTCTTATTCCTCTTCCTCTTTTTAATATTCATATTCCTAAACTCCTTCTCCTGTAAATGATTATTTCTTTATAGCAATTACTGGTTCCAGTATACCTTATTTATTTGCACCTAAACCTTCACCATATTTATATCCTAATTTCTATAAAAACTTTAATCCAACACCATAATCATGATCTTCTACTCTTTTTTCTAAAGTTTTTTTTTCTCTTTAACTTAGATTTTTTTTATTTCTACTATCTTTAAATGCAACTTGTTCTACTGTGATTGTTTTCTTACCATCATCTTCTTTAAAGACTTAAAGTTTCTTCTTTAAAATTCCCTTTGGTTTAGGAGTAGGTGCTTCACTCACTACCTAAATAATGGAATCATCACTCTCATCATCTTAAGCTTCTACTTCAGAATCAGAATCGACCCTGTACAATTACCAAGAACGTCTGATATTACTTGAAAGATGAAGCTTTTCTGCCAATGTTAAATACTCATCTTCATGTTTAACTATTGGATGAACAACATTATTTTCAAGATTAAATTGTACCGATCGCTTTTATTTTATTCTGTATTCAGTTTCATTAACTTTTTCATTCTTTGGCATATTCTTATCAAATATCTTCACTGTAACACCTTTATCTACATTTGATAGAAGAGAAGCATTGGATTTTTGAAAATTAGCAAATGCTTAATTTCTTTAGTATTCCTTATATATTTGCTTATGTTAATTGTTAGGAGTATCCTAAACTTATTGTTTTGGAGTTTATTCAAATTCTTCTTAAAAGAGATTTAATCGAGCTCTCTATGGTTATGATTGAGGAATCTTATTTTTTGGTATTTCCATTTCCATCTCAGGTTCTTCTTCATAGTTTAATTTAGATTTCTTGAATCCCAAACCTGTATGAAGTGGTAAGTCATCATCACTACTAAGATTGTCTAGATCAACTTTCATTGATTTTAATAATTTATATTATGTATATATATTAACTTCATCAAGAAGCATAATAATCCTTATTTGGTCTTTCTTCTTGTTCTGTTCTTCTCAAATATGCCAATTCATAAGAGAAATATGCAAACCAAGATATGCCCATAACCAACCAGAAAGCACCATCCTTTCTATCATAGTTGTATTTTATTTATACTTATAATTAATTGTCCAAGGTCTATAATCCTTTGGATAAGTGAATTATTCATTATAAGCATTTGGAGCTTATTATCCAGGATTGAAATTTCTGATACTTAATAAAATTACAATTACCTTGGAGGTCTGGACAAGCTAACACTTTTGGTATGACTCAATCCAACTTACTCAAGTTTGGAGATGTTGCTTTATCCATAACGATAAGCTGCCCTTTGTATAAAATTCATTTTTAATATTAATATATGTATTTATTAATAATTTATGGTAAAATTCAACACAATCTGTAGGTCTGGATAAGAGAGATCAACAAATGCTGATATTACTAAAGTATATAGGAATCCTAATCCAAAAGTACATCCTTTAGCACATGCCAGAGAATATCAACGAGCTTTGGTAGCTACAAAAGTCGAAAAAATATATGCGTAACCATTCTTGGGAGCATTGAATGGACATTCAGATGGTGTGAGTTGTATTGAAGCATGCAGATTTAATTTATCAAAATTAGTAAGTGGAAGTTATGATGGAGAAATACGAATTTGGGATATACCAAGCAGAAGAACATTAGTTTAATTAAGTAAGAAAAAATAGAATCAATAAAATAGATGCACATTAATAAATGGTAAAGGGAGTTTCATTTAGTAGAGATGGAATGCGTATAGTTTCATCAGGAGAAGACAAGACAATAAATTTATATGATTTTCCTTAGTTATTGGAATAATCAAATAATACTTTTTAGGATCCATTGATGCGTTATTTAAGTAAAGGAACTTTGGGAAATGTTGATCATAATTATTAGTTATCATAATTTGCTACTGCAGGATAAGTAGTTTAGGTTTGGGATTATGAAAGACCAAAACCAATTATGAGATTTTAATGGGGAGTAGATTCAGTTAGTTGTGTGAAATATTCACCTGCTGATAGTAATCTGATTTGTGGAACTTCTATGGATAGATGTGTAATATTGTATGATGTTAGAGCTGAATCTGCAATTCATAAAGTGGCTATGTTAAATAAATCTTAATGTTTGGCTTGGAATCCTATAGAACCATTAAATATTGTTATTGGGAATGATGATTCAAATTGTTATACATATGATATTAGGAAGATTGAATTACCTACAATGATTCATAAAGATCATATTTCAGCTGTTATGTCAGTTGCATTTAGTTCAAGTGGTAGAGAATTTGTTTCTGGTTCATTTGACAGAACAATCAGGATTTTCCCATTCAATAAAGGATATTCAAGGGAAGTATATCATGGATAAAGAATGTAATAAGTGAATTCAGTTTCATACTCAGCTGATGCTTAATTTGTATATAGTGGGTCTAATGATATGAATATTAGAATCTGGAAAGTAAATGCTAGTCAGAAGGTAGGAACTATTAATCAAAGAGAAACAAATGCCACTAATTATAGACAGGCTTTAAAAGAAAAGTTTAAGTATAATCCAGAAATTAAGAGAATTGCAAAACATAGACATTTACCTAAATATCTTATGAACAAAAAGAAATAAAGATAGGAAATGAAGGAATCTAAGAATAGAAAACAACGAAATGCTGAACTTAACAATCCAGGTTAATATGAGGCTCCAAAACCAGAGAAATAATAAAGAATCGAATAATTTATTTAATGATGTATAAATGTGTTTTAACATAATTTAAAAGTTTAATAAGTTGTTAATTAATTTAAATATGAAGAGAAAACTATATAAATTATCATTGTTTAAGGAAATAGATGAATTCAATTAGAAAGATGATGATGGACATTATAGTGATGATTCATCAATATCTGAGGAATTTTTGAACTCTACACTTGAAGCTTATTGTATTCATTCATTTTAATTATTCAAAGAATCTTAGATATTTATAAGTAGTAATCAAACTTTTAGTTCAATTAACTCAGAACAATTATAGTTTATTCAAGGAGTATTTGATAAATCTGAAGAAAGTGAATAATCATTTGACTTCAATATTACAAATGTATGAACTCAAACTTAAATTTAAGATTGATGGTGACTATAGAACCACCTTAATGATGAGAAACATTCCTCAAACTTATACCAAAGAAATGATTATGATGGAGATAGATCCAAAATTCAAAAACAAATTTGATTATTTTAATTTTCCATTTGATGGAACTTCCAATCCTGGTTATGCTTTCATAAATTTGAAGTCAAAATCTTATTTAAGAGATTTTTATACTTACTTCAATGGAAGGAAATGGAAAAACACTCCTTAAAATAAAGTATTTAATTTCATTATAAATAAGCCTTGTTATTTGAAATATGCCAAAATATAGCATAAAAAATTCAAACAAATTAATCCTTAGATTTATTTATAACAAAGTAGTGTGATAAAATTAGTCTAGAATTAAAAGTTACAATGCAATTTGTGAATTAGAGTATCACTTTTTTTTCTCTATATAATTTTTAATATTGTTTTATATTAATATTAATATTTAAAGAAATCTCAATTTAATTGAAGTCTCTCCCTTAAATATTCTTTAAGTGTAACAATCTTATCTTGGATATGATCAGATATTCTTGATATAAGATCTTAGGTCTAAACTCTTGATTATGTTTCCATCTAATAGATGTCTTATTGTTATCTACACCATTAATCTTATCCATCTAAATTATTCTATTATTGTTTAAATCTCATTTTACTTAATTTCTCTCTACTTCAGCAGCGTGATATTCCACTTTCCCTTCTGACTCTTCAATGATGCTTTGATAATTTAGTATTGCTTATTCTAAATTCTATCTTTGATCTGATCTATAATTATTCAACATAAAGTAATTACAAAGTGTTTTTCTCATTTGTTAAGTCTGACAAGAATTATTACCAATTCAAACTTTATTATTTCTCAATAGATTCATCATTTCCTTTGCTTTCAACTATTTGAACTCTCAAATTAGCCAACAATTAAAGCACCTTCTTAGCAGTGTCTGAATCTGATTTTGAAGACAATTGAGTCATCATTGTTAAGATTGGTTAAAACAACAAACCTGTAGATTGACTATCATTTAAATTAAATAAAAATACCTTTGTAATCTCTATAGAACTTTGTTGAATCTTCCCTTAACTTGAATAAAGGAAGAACCACCAGATAAATGTTCAATGAGTGCATAAGCTTCATCAATAGCTGAAATAGCTTCAGTATGATCTTTAATTTTTGATTAGAATTCTGCATATTATAAATCTCTTTCGCTCTAACCTGCATTAGTTTTCTTTGAATTTTCTTCAATTTCCACTGAGACTTCTGCAATTTTATTAAGTGATCTTTATAGATTGTTTGTGTTTTCCTAATATTATTATAATTTGTCTAACATCAACTATTTTTTAGTGAGCCTTCAACTGGCTTTAATGATAGGCCAAGTTTGTTGAAAAGTCATGCAATAATCTATTACAAGATGCTTATGTATTTTAAATAAAGAGATCTGAATCTTTTTATTCTTATTCTAACATGAATCTAAAATTATGCTTTGTAATTACCTGATATTATTGATATAACTTTGAATTTCATGAACAGGCGAACCAGTGGCAAGACTGATTTGGATTGCATTCAAAAATGTTTTACCCATATGATGATCATCAATTTCTGCTAAGACTATCTTTGGATCTGTGCCTATTTTGCATAATGCCTATTATCCTATTTGAATACTACCAAGCTAATTAGAACTAATAATAGTATTTTCATTTTATTATTATTATTAAAAACGAATATAAATTATATATGCATTCTTTTAAAAGTGTACTCATGATGTGATACGATTATATATTATATACCTATAATAAATATATACTATAAATAATCCATGGCTTCTTTAATTCATAAAATCAAGAATCAAATCCTAAAGTGTTATATGCTTTATAAACAATAAGGCAAATTTGAAATTATAAATATTTTGATTGAATAATTATTAAAAATATACTAGAAATATTTTTAATAGTTGAAAGGAAGAGAGCGATTATAAATTTTCCCCCTTCCTTCAATTTTGAAAATACTTAGTACAAATCAAAAATAAGAAGAGAAAAGACAATCCTAAATTTATATTAAGTATGAACAATAAATTAAAAAGAATGATGAGTTTGATTGAAGAGATTTGTTTTATTTATTAAATTAAATATATATATATTTTATTCTAAATATCAATCAGATTCATCGTCACTAAAAGGATAATCAATATGATAAACGTGACTTGAATTTTTATCCTTAACTACTTGTATATTTTCAGTAGTTTTAATTGAAGTCATATCAATTGACTTGAACTTCTTAAATTCTTCTGATATAGTAGAGACTGATGAATGTTTTAATGAATTTCTCTTCCAGATTTCTCCAGCTCCAAAAAGGAAGCAAAGTTATTTAATTTTTTTGGCACTCACCTAGGTTTCTCTAGGCTTCCAATTCAAAAATCTAGCCATATTCTTTTCTAATCTATCCCTAGGTAAATTAGATTCATTCTAAGCATTCTTAACCCAAGGATGATCCAACGCCTATTATGGAGTGAGTCTTTTTTAAGGATCAAATTATAATAAATTGCTTATCAAATCCTTAGCCTAATAAGAAATCTAATCCCAAATAGGACCAACCATTTCATATTTGCATTATTAAATCTTATCGATCAAATCATTTAAATAATCAGAATTAAATGGTAATTCTCCACTTAGCATTACATACAAAATTACTCCTGCACTCCATAAATCAACTTATTCACTAAAATAAATAAATGTTATTACTTGTATAAACCTCCTGAGAATATTTCTGGTGCTGAAAAGGCAACTGTACCTGTATATGTCCACATTTCGATTTTTCCATGTTCATTTAGATTCCCAAATTCTTTGTATCCATCTGTAAATTTAGAGACCTGAATTAGATTATAAATATTAGTTACATTGAAATCAGTAATCTTAATAGATCTACCATCTTCTGCACATAAAATATTATTTGGTTTCAAGTCTCTATGACAACAATAGTTTTCATGCATGTAATCAATTGCTTCCAATACTTACTTGAATAAGATTCTAGCAGTACACTCTACTCTTATTAATTTAAATACCACTATAATTCTTCTATTTTTAAATCACTTCAAACATCTCACTACCTTTAACCTTCTCCATCACTACATATACAGTCCCAGTTGATTGAAATCCTTCGTTCCATTGAATATATAATTCATCCATTTTTACAATGTGTGGATGACTTAATTTTTTTAGATTCTTAAATTCCAATATCATCTAACTCATATATGAATAGTATCTACATTCTTCACAATTTCTTCAGCATCTGTTTTTACTGTCTTACATGCTAGCTCCTATCCATCTAACTTTCTTGTAATACTCTTTACTAATCCAATACATCCTTCTCCTAAAACCTCTCCTTCTGTATATTTTTCCTAATATTCACTTAACTCAAATTTTATATATTTATAATCTTCTTCATCTAACTCTACACTAATTCGACTTAAAAATTATTGTATTTCCTATTCTTTATTATTTGGATTCTCGCTTTTTTTTATCAATTGTAGCATTTATCCTAATCAATAATACAATTAACTATTTTACCTTTGAACTTGTTTTTAAATTGTTGTAATGTATTTTACTATGTATTATCACAGATAGGGGCACGAGAAAATGAAAACTTGCTCTTTCTTCTCTAATTTTATATATCCATAATTATTTAATAATGTTGTCAATTCAAAAATATATGTGATCTCTTTAATAATTATATATTTTATTAATATAAATTAGATTTGTTCATTTCATCTTATTTCACTCTCTTGTAGTTCATCTACCGTAAATTTCATAATTATAAGTGCATTTTATAAATTTTAAAAAATGAGTACAATAAATTTATACCTAATTCATATTAACAAATAAAAAATACTTATAAAATCAACAATTTCATAAAGCTCTACTAATAAAAAAATCACCTAATAAATTTATCTTGAAAATGAATCTAAAATATTCATTTACGTTTTATTTAAATCTAACATTCTTATAATGATCGATATATTAATTAAAATTAATTTTACCTTTTTATGGGTAGCGTTGGGTGCTGTAACTACTGTCCTCGTGTTGATACTCTTAAATTTGATGATGCTGACTCTTCAAGCTAAGAATCAAAATTATACAAAAGAGACGATTAATTTTCTCCAAGAGCCAGTTCTCCTGGTCAAGAAGCAGTTCCTCTACAAGTCAACTAAAGATAACCTCAAATGTATTAAAAACATGCTTGTGTATCTACAGCCTTATAATCTTACTCATTCAAATCGATCTCATCAGAATAGCATTTCTCAAATTTCATAACATTTTAAGCCCTTCCATCATCCAGAGATTAACAATCTAGCAAAATTTAAAACATCAGATCAAACTTTTTAGAAGACCTCAATGAAATTCAAGATTAATTGAGTTGCGAAATTTACAAGCAGTGATTATATTAAATTACCCCCACATTATAGAAAAATTAATTGATACTTCAATATTTATTTTTAATATATAAATAATTTTTAAATACCTTCATTCCAAACTTAATTTCCAAATCTAATATATATTATGTAATATAAAATATTAAATCAATATAAATAAAATTTATTAAATCTTCCTCTAAACGCTGAAAAATATCCCTTGTTTCAGATTATTTAAAAATAACAAAATTATATACTATCAAAACAACTAATTTAATGTTTTCCCATTAACTTAGGAAAGAGTTATTTTGTATTTTCAAATGATACTTAAAATTTTATGGCTAAAAATTCCAATTCAATCATCTTTGTATTTTATGTTTCTATTATAAATAATTAATATTATCATACTCAAACTATTCTAATCAGTTCAACTTTCACCTTTTAGTTATTTCTTTTCTATAGCATGTCTATCTCATTATCATTACCTTCTTACATGAGAGTATTTGAGTTGATTTTAATTACTTACTCCTTAATGAGAATAATACTGTTTCTATGAAAATGTTGTAGCAATTTTCTATTGACATTTCTTTGGAAATAGAATGAATTTGATAATTAAATAATAAATACTTTCGATAGGCTGATTAATCATAAAAACAAATATTTATATTTAACCCTTCAAATTCTCAATCCTCATAAAATATTGATTGTATGGATCAAAAAAAATGTAGAATTTGAATGATTTTCTGATAACTTATAACTTTCAACTAAGCTTTTTGAACAATTTCATCCTCCTTTAACTTGAATTGAAGATTCAATTTACAAAACTCATACCAATTGAAAATGATCAAGGGAGAACAAATGAATAGAATATAAATGAATAATAGTTTAAGTTTTCTATTATTGGGGCTATTCTCATTATAAAAATTCTAACCAACGATTATTTATTTTAAAAAATAATGTCCCAACAGACAGAATAGTGTTCAAACTGTAGAGCCTTAATCGCAGAGACAGTATTTGCATTGCATGAAATCTACTGCCTTCGTAATAACATAGAATGTAAGAGGTGTGGATAATTCTTTGACAAGAATGATCCACAATCTCATGAAGAAGAATTTCATAAAGGCACTCCATGCGAGTTTTGTAAAGAAATATTTTAAGGTATTTCATTTTATCAATTTAGATATTTCAAAACATACAAAATGTCCTAAAAAACCAGTCCAATGTATACATTGTGGATTGGATTAGACTAAAGATTAAATATTTCAACATGAAAATATGTGTGGTAGTAGAACAGAAAAGTGTGATATATGCAAACAGTACATTATGATTAGAGAATTAACCAAACATATTACTACATGTGTACCTCCAAAGCCAAAGGAACCAGTATAAGAAAAGTTACCAACTTAAAAAACAGTTGAAAACAGATAAATTTCATAATAACCTTAATAAAATGTTCAACCACCTAAGCCTGATTATAAGAATTTCGATTACAAATACAAACTTCAAGCAGAAACTGAATAGGTTAGCAGACCTTAACAATAAATATAAGCAAAACATGAGATATTTGGCTATGAAAAACCATCAATACCTTATAATTAATAATAATAATAATAATAATAAACTAGATAACCTATTAACAAGTATGATAAACCTATTGAACCTAGAGCAGATAATCATTCTTAAAATAAAAAAACCCCATAATAATAATATTACAATTATAATTAGTAGTAATAACAAGTTGCTGTAGAATAAAAAATTAAACCCAAAGATTATCCACTTCAACCAACAACAAATGTTATAAAAAGATAAGCTTCTGGAAATTAAGAAATTAGAAATGCATATCCCTAATAAGATAAAATAACTGATAAATATTCTTATTAATTGTCTAATTAATAGAAGTGCCCAGATAGAAAGCCTAATGAACAACGATAATACGATCCTAATTCTTATTTAAATAGATAATAAGAAAATAAATATTATGATAATAAATAATTTGATAATAGAGGAATTGATAAAAAATAATCTGATCAAAATTTACACAGATAATATAGTTAATAACCCTAATAAAAAAAATAGTATAATAAATTATAATATTTTAGATAATAACCAAAAGCTGTTGATGATGATATAGACTATTTAGCTTTGGGCTTGACAAGAGAAGAAATTGAATAATAGAAAGTTTATTTGGAAAGCTTATAGTAGTAAAGAAAACCTTAAGAATCTTAACCCAAACCCTAAGAATATAAGCCTAGATAAGATTATTATTAGGCAGCGAGAGCATATAAATGATGTTGTTATATGTTTATTACTTATATAGATATATAGAAAAATGTTACTCAAAATCCATTCATATTTCCTTAATTTTGTGAATTGGTATTTGTTCTGTTAGAATTGAAAGCTTTTAATTAGTCTAACAATTTTGCATTTTATTAGCGTAATCCCTCTGTTTCCTTACACATCATCTCATACTCTCTAAAAAAGTCTTTCTTCTTTAACTACTCTCTTTGTTTGATATTGAGTTGAGTAATTTCCTCTATCTAATTAAATTTATTTTGATACTTCATCTGATAATTATTTGATGGTATTTTCAAGATTTTCTATTTGTTCCAATCTCTATAATGGATTCAAAGATCCTCTATAAACATCATGTTCATTTTCTTCAATTTATTATTGTTGTTGTTATTATAGTTAAAGTTATGATTAAGACAATTATTGTTAAAGTGAACTAGTTGTCATTCTGAGTTGATTAATTTCTGTTTGCAGTTTCTATGCCTCATTAATTCTTTACATCTACTCTCCTTCAACTTATTATTTTAAATAGTAGATTTCATCCAATAACATGCTAAATCTTTTATAATTTTTGGATAGAAATTATTTTAGATCAAAGAGCTAATTAGTTTTCTCATAATTATTGGAATTCTCAATAAAATCTTCCAGATACTTGATTTTAATTTTAAGTTTCTCATTCTCTAAACTATATTGAGATTAATTAATATTCATTATAATAAATATTTAACAACCCATAAATTATATACCAATTATGATCCTATTTATTTACAAAACTTTCCTAATAAGATTGTTGTCTATGTGATAGGACATTTAATAATTAACTTAATAGATTTCCCTCTGTTGAGCTCTATAAGGTTGATTTGGGTTGCCAATTTCTCCTTCGGTTCTGTGATCAATTCGTCCTCCTCTAGTTGTTGTTGCTCCGCCAAGCTACTGATCTATGTGGCATTTTAAAGTAAATGTTTATTCTTAGCTCTACACAATTGTCTTAATAATTAATCAAAAATATGAGTAAATACACAACAAATCGTCCTTCTCTTCTGAATTCTAATAACTATCTCATAAGATTCCAGAAATTTCAATCTTCAGATTTCAGTCCAATAATGTTCACAAATTAGAGATTAAATCATTAGAACGTTAATATATATTATATCCACACTAACTAGACAACAAATGGCCCTCAGCCATTGTCTTTTTAATAATAACAAATGCTATTCAAGTTTTATTGATATTCAAGATACGATAAATAAGATATATTATTTCTATTTAAATATTATTCATTTTCTTCTAGAACTCTTATGATGATGATTCATAATCACATGCTACTTCTTCTAAAGATCTACATATATACTATTTATTTTATTATCCGTGCTTTCAGATTGAATAAATCTATCATATTTTTGTTTATATTCTTTTTATTTTGACTAATAAAGAGGAACATTCTATTTCTATTACTACTGTCTCTGATCGAGCATATTTAATGAATCCGTAACTTTAAAGTTTTACTCTGCTTAAACTTGTTATAGAGTTATTTGTGGTTGATCTGTTTAAGGAGGCTATGTATTGGTTCCATCATCAGGAGAATCGAATTATGACTTATGTTGAATCTATTGATCTTATGGGGACTCCTCTGATAAAGGTATCTAAACTTCATATTGTCCCAATTCCTTGAATTAATATAGATCATGAAGGCTCTCTTAATGATTGTTAAGAACATAATTCAATTCTAGCATTTCCTTAAATAGAGGATCTACCTTTGCAAATTTTTAATAATATTCCTTTGGAGGAGCCCTCAAATTAAATTTATCTAAAATATTCTAAGTATATTTTATATCTTATTTTTTCTAAACTTACGGTTGATTGTTAAGTAATCCAACAAACTTAAGTTTTTCATCTGACTTTTCAAAGTTATGCTAAAGCATCTTTGGTCTGGAAAATGGAACTTATGGTTTGTTCATATGTAAAACTAATTTTACAGAAGGAGAAACTTAATTAACATTTAGCTAAAGATGAGAAAGTAAATATTTAGTTTATGCTGATACTTACACATTCTAGTCCTCAAATTATTCAATTTTAGTAGAATCTTTTCTTTAAATTTTTTGTGGTTTCAATTTTTCACTTAAATGTTTCGCAAATGTTTATCCATCCCCTGATAAATTGGGAAACATAAGCTTCCTACCTAAAAATGTTTTTTCTTAAGCTTTTCTCTTTTACTCCAACTTCTTTTACATTATTATCTGATCTTAAATTCTTTCATACTCTAAAAATTTAGATGTGAAAATTTTATCTATTTATCCCCTTATGTAAGCATCTGAAACATATAATCCATTCGAGTAAAATATCATTATATGATAGCAATCGTATACAAATCTTCAAATTATTTTTAAAAAACTACCTAATGTTCACTTATTCTTTGTATTATGCATCCTTCCATAAATACCAATGAATATTATAAGTGATTAAGAAAAGAATATAATTGATGATTTCATCTTTTGGTTAAGGTAATTAAGCAAACAGCTTAACGTATGTTTTTGAAAATTTATCCTTCAGTTGTGTAGATCCACCTCGAAATTTTAAGTCAAGGACTTATTTTAATTTATATTTTTACTTATATCTATACCAATTAATGTTAACTTTGAAACTCTTTTCATTTAAAGACTTTAAAGAACTTTATTCTTAAGCTACACATTTTCAATATTTTTTAATATTCCATTTTCTATGATCTAAGACATTTAACTTTGTAATTCTTCTTCTGCGTTATTAGACATTATGTTAAAAATTAATTAAATAATCTATATAAATAATTATAATAAACTGAACTATTTTTAAAATGGGACAATTAATTATAACATATTCCAAATCTAATATATTATTTTTCTAATAAATTATTTTCAAAGTCATTCCATGTCTCAATACAATTATCATTTTTGCATGTATATCAATCTAATGCTGTTTTACTTTTAGATAAACAAGATACATATTATAAAATTAAAAATAAAGGAATACTCCTGAAATACTCTCCTTATCTGCAACAGGTTTGCAATTCTGCATAGCAAGTACACAACCTGAATTTTTTGCACAGGCATTCACCTCATTAATGCAATTCAATTCTAAACATCATTTGAATTCAGCAGGTTCCTCACCTTCTTCTCCTTCTTCATTTCCTCATCCTAATCTACACCTTCTTCATCTTCTTCTCCTTCACTTTTACTCTCACTTTCACTCATTTTCCATTTCTTTTTCACTCTCATTTTCCTTTCACCATCTTCATCACTTTCTTCAGCTCTTGACTTTTTACCTTACATTTTTTCTTACTTTATAGTTTTACCTTAATTATTTTTTTGGTACCCTTCTTTGCTTGCTTTAATCCCCTTTTGGCTCTGCCCTTCCTTAATTAGATTTAGGCTCAGTTTTTACCTATAATAATATTATCAAACATACCTTAATCAGTCTTAAGTTCATTTTTACTTTAATCTTTTTTAGTTAAAGCTTTAGGATCAATTTTGGCCATAACTCTTTTGATTGTTATTACCTTATTCAGATTAGGATCAGTTTCGCCTTAATCAGATATAGTATGGTTTTCTCTTAATCATCTGTTGGAGTTTTATTTGATTAGGTTAAGCTTTTACTGGTTATACTGAAGTAGCAGTTACTTAGTTCTCCAACATCATAAGTTCCTCTAATTAACTAACTTTATTGATACATATAAAAAAATCGATTACTCTTTTTATGAAAAAATAAGAAGTCTTTCCCACTAGTCGAGCTAAAAGAATTGTATAGAATTCATTTGTAAAATAATTTCATTGTTAACTAAATCTTATTTTAATTAAGAACTAGTAATTTACATTTAATATCACCTATTAGGAAGCTTTTATTTTTTATATATATTTATATGATATGAATTTGTTTAAATTTAAAATTATTTTCACTCCAAACACTTAGATTAAACACACTCAAGTAGGGCAACTGCAGGCTTACTTGCATTGATGCAATCGATATACTAAAACATTATTTTAATATTCTTACTGCTTGATATCCAGCAACATACACTACATTCTTGCATTCTTCTAATTTTGAGTTGCATGGCTTATCACATGCTTTAGCTTATGATTCACATTTATCTTCAATGCATGATCTGAATTTCTTTTCTTCTGGGGTTTATTTTGGTTCATCCTTTTTCTTTTCATCTTTCTTTTCATCTTTCTTCTCATCTTTCTTATCATCTTTCTTTTCATCCTTCTTCTCATCTTTCTTTTCATCCTTCTTCTCATCTTTCTTCTCATCTTTCTTCTCGTCTTTCTTTTCATCTTTCTTCTCATCTTTCTTATCATCCTTCTTCTCGTCTTTCTTCTCATCCTTTTTCTTTTCATCTTTCTTTTCATCTTTCTTCTCATCCTTCTTTTCATCTTTCTTCTCATCTTTCTTTTCATCTTTCTTCTCGTCTTTCTTTTCATCTTTCTTTTCATCCTTCTTTTCGTCTTTCTTCTCATCCTTCTTCTCGTCTTTCTTCTCATCCTTCTTCTCGTCTTTCTTCTCATCCTTTTTCTTCTCATCTTTCTTTTCATCTTTCTTCTCATCTTTCTTTTCATCTTTCTTCTCATCCTTCTTTTCATCTTTCTTTTCATCCTTCTTCTCGTCCTTCTTCTCATCCTTCTTCTCATCTTTCTTCTCATCTTTCTTCTCGTCTTTCTTTTCATCCTTCTTCTCATCTTTCTTCTCGTCCTTCTTTTCATCTTTTTTCTCGTCTTTTTTTTCTTCCTTCTTGGGCTCTTCCTTCTTTGGTTCTTCTTTCTTGGCATCACCCTTTTTAGCATCATCTTTCTTGGGCTCTTCTTTCTTTGGTTCTTCTTTCTTGGCATCACCCTTTTTAGCATCATCTTTTTTAGGCTCCTCCTTCTTTGGTTCTTCTTTCTTTGTATCAACCTTTTTAGCATCATCTTTCTTTGGCTCTTCCTTCTTTGGCTCTTCTTTCTTTGTATCAACCTTTTTAGCATCATCTTTCTTTGGCTCTTCCTTCTTTGGCTCTTCTTTCTTGCCTTCATCTTTTTTTGCTGGATCTGCAGGCTTTTTTTCATCAACAATGTGATTGACAGCCCTGCAAGATATTATAGAAATGAGAAACAAGCAAATTAGGATTCTTTTCATTAATTAAATTTTATTTATATTTAATTAGAAAGGTTTTGTCAGTTAAATATATTGGAGTCTAATTGTGATTTTATTTAGATAAAATCTTAATTTTGGTGGTTGAGTAAAGCGAATCTGTTACATCTCTAAAAAGTTAATAAAATAATATATGTAAATTTTTACGAAATTATTGTGCTTGAAATTAAGCATACATATAATGACTATATGATATCTAAAGTTAACTTCTAAGGTATAACTAAATATATCTTATGTTGTAAGGCAAACATCAGTTTTAGCAACTCCAGTTGAATAAGGATTAATGGAATATGGGCATTCAACAATCATAGCTTAAGGTACTTAACTCTAATTGCTCTCTGAATTTTTATATAGGATGTTATTTAAACATTTTCTTCTTTTTCTGAATAAATCCTTCAACTTCATATCATAATTAATTTAAGTTGACATTGCTTCTTTTATTCGAAAAAAGTGAATTTTGATTCCATTTAATTACTACAAGGATTCTAATTCTCCACTAACAAAGTTTGATGAATTGAAGGGTTTGGGGCGAATCTGTATAGATAAAGCTATTACTAAGAACACTGTGAGTGCAAAGGTCGATGTAGAAAGCAACATTGTAATTTTTACATATTTTTAAAACAGCTAAAGGATGATTAAATTTTGAAAATTTTACAAATCTATTGTAAATTCTATTTTATTCGAATTCTAAGAATCTAATCGATAATGTCAATGATAAACTCCATCAAGAATTAACATAGAAATGATTAAAAAAAAATAGTTCTCTAGTAAATATTTGGCTGATTAGTTATAATTCTTTAAAGATTCAAAAATACCTTTAAAAAATGTTGATGGAACATCTCCAGCATGTATATTGCAAGATATTAAACTAAATTATTTCTTGAAGTTGATTAAAAGGTTCATTAAATTATTTTTCTAAAAATTAAATTCAGGACAATAAATATAGAGAGGAGTTAATAATAACTTATTCTCAGAAGTTTAATTTAATAAAATATTGTTGAACAGTTTAATTAGCCTTAAATTCAAGTGAAAAAGCCTTGATATACAGCTGAATATCTGCTCCAAATTTTATTGACTTTTCACTTAAGTGTCTGATTCGTTATACCAAATCTTTTTAAATATCATAGATATATTGGCAATCACAAATTGTGCTTAAAATCTTTAACAGAAATGGCTTTAAAATATATTTATTATCTGGAGCTAATATTGCAGAACACAGGAGGAATTCTTCCTTTACAATATTCTGACATACTTAAATTAAAAGTGGTTGCATCAACTTATTCTACTTAACTTAAATTTCCAGAATCATAATTACTTTAAAAGTTATTCCATTCAAAGCTACATTTATTTTTGATGGGCAATCATAAAAATATGGAAAGTATAATTATTATGTAAATTACCTTATTTTGAAAAGTTATTATTAATTAAATTATGTGTAGATAGTAAACTCTCTTAAGCTAAAAGTTATGAATGATTTACAGAAATTTACAACTCTTATATTTATTTTTCAATTGATTATTTATTTTCCATTTTAAATGAATGTTAATTTATAAATATATATCTTTATTCTCATTTAATATAGCCAAGCTTTTGAAGTAACTTTATTGTGTTCTCAAACAATACATTATTGTCTTCTTTAAGATACTTTGGTTAACAGTCTTTATAATAATATCCATTTTTTAATTTTTGGTTTGGTTATGTAGCTAAAAATGTTGTAGTTACTGACCCTTATTCAGGAGTTTTTGTGAAATACCATATTATTGGAGCTAAAAATGAAGATAACTAAAATTAATTGAGCATATTTGTTTTAACCACCCCAGGATGTAAGGTATAAACCTTAATCTAAGTGTTTTTTAGATTGTTTGCGAATGAAGATGCTTGGTACATGTTAGCTAGTTTAGAAATGGCATAAATTTTATACCAAGGATATGGTATAGGTTCTTGATTTAGATAGTATTTGAAATCAACTTAACTAGGAGAATTTGTGTGAGCTCTTGAAGCAACAAATATAATCCTTGATTCTTACTCATTTGGAATGCAATCAAGCAAATTATAAGTTAACAAAAAAGGAGATAAATAGTTAACACCAAAATTCTATTCAAATCCCTACTTAGTGTATTTCAAATCTAAATTATAAATTCCTGCATTGTTAATCAAAATATCTAACTTTTCAAAAGCATTTTTAAATTCCGAACAGAATTCCTACACTTTATCCAAATCATTTAGATCTAAGTACATATATTTGATATTTTTGTAATTAATTAACTATGATTTTATTCTTTCGACATTTCTTCCTGCAACAATTACACATTTTGCCTTTGCTAGCTTTTTGGCAGTTTCCCATCCAATTCCATCAGTTCCACCTGTTATTAAGATAGTTTTATCATCCAATGAAATCTTATATAGATTTAATCATACCCCTTCATGTGTTTTAAAATAGTTAATACCTCCCATTATTTTTAATTTTACTGCTATCAAACTAATTGATCCTATAGAGAGAGCCAGAAATTTATTCATTATATTAAAATAATAAATACATAATTTTTTAAGTAATTATATTAATCTTTTGTTGAATCTGTATTCAAAATATGATAAGATATTATAATCAATACCTAATCTTGTATTAATCATTTTTCTAACCAAATCTACTCAAGATAATCAAAGAAAACTGAAATTTAAAACTTTTTTTTTGACCTATATATTTAGTAAAAATTATATAAAATCAAAGCAGAATTAATTAAATAGTTTAATTTTATAACTTTCTATAATAATAAGGATTACATATCATTCTAATTACATAAAATCAATTAAATTAAAAAAATATTGATGTGATATTCAAATTGATTTTCTACTTTAAATTTAAAGTATATTAATGAATAATTCATCTCAGAAAATATTCTATTCATTTTTCATAATCTTATATAGCTTCATTTATAAACTTATTTTTCATCCTATACATAGTTGGCAGGCAATCAATCCCTTTTTCAATGCCTCTCTTATTGTTATAGGTATTTTTGAATATGATAGAGAGTTGCAGTATGCCATATGATATTTTGTTCCTGTTTTAGTCGCAAAAACTTCCTCAAGATTAGATCCCTTTGGAATGATAGGAGTTGATGTTCCAAATTTTTTTGTATTTTAATCAGCAGGTCTCTAATTATCAACTTTATAATTATAATTAATAATGTCTTTTGTTTTAATATTTGATTGATATATGCTTTGAATATTTTATGGAAAATCTGACTAATTAAAAAGTGGATATTTTTATGTATTTTAAGTAGTAGTTATTTTTTAGTAAGCTTTTTCTATAATTTCATCTGCTTATTTTTATGCTTTATTAATCTCTTTGAGTAGAGATTAGAATTCATTTTCTAATCTGTAGTAATTTGCAATCATTCTCTCTGATTATGAAAATAACATGATTTCTTATTCTTTTTTATTTTCAAAGAATTATTTATATAAGTCTTCTATTCTTAAGTTTATCTTTTTTAATTTTTACTCTAAGAAATCTTGAAAATAAGCCTTCAATTCTTCTATCATCTTTGGATAATAATAATAAATATTTAATTATAACTAAATTACCATTTAAATTGAGAGTAATCTATTCTATAAAATTTATTTACTATTATTTGAATCATGTAAATAATGGATGGAAGTTTCATTTTTATGAGGATTAATATAAGAAATACATTTAAATTAATAGAAGAGACTATTTTAAATTAGTATAAATTAATTATAATTTTCAAGTAGTGATAAAACAATTATATCTGAAATTAAGATATATAAAGATGGTAAACATTTTTGAAAAGAAGTTTAATAAACAAAGATAGCTATTTGTTTAGGTCTTAAAGTTAATTATCAAAATTAATGATAAAATTATATATTATTCTAAACACATTAATTGTATTAGTCTTAAACTAAATTTGTCCAGAGGATGAGTATAGTTTTAAAAATGAATGCATACCAAAATCATGTTTGTAATATATTGAAAAACTCACATCAAAAAAGAAACCAAGTGGAAAAAGATTTTTATAATTGGAAATGAATGGAAAAGTAATAAAGTATTAAGAACACTACAGAATTGAAATAGAATTTAATGACGAACTCATTGGAGTGTTTAACAGAGATAATAATCTATCTTGTATAACAGATCAATTATATCGTCATGAAATGAATTATGTACATGATATTAAGGATGATACAACTATTATTAGTTCATATGTTTCAAACAAGAGAAAATGGAGTTTCTTAATTGAGTATTAATTTAATTAATATTTAGTGAGTTAAACAATAAGTTGTACTTGGATAAATAATCAGAAAAATCAATATATAATGGATTTTACACAATGAATTATTTTGTCAAAAATTATGTAATTCTGTAATATATGTTTGATTTTCAAATTGTTCTAGATAATACATAAAATTTGATTGATGTTCATTTTAATGATTAACTATTGGATGACTAAGTATCATGTAATTTTTTTGGAACATGTGTATAAAAGATTTATACAGAAATAACATTTTGTAATGATAAAGATTGTTAGGAAATGGCAACTGAACCTAATATTACATAAAATAATCCATTATATTTGATGAGTGAAATAAAGGAAGAGGGATTTCAGGATTGGTACTCTCATGACTATGAATTAACATATTATAGTTATCAATTAGTTAAGAGGTTCAAACCAGTATTTGAATAGCATTTACCAGGAAAGACAATATTTAAATTAATAGTCCCATTTATAGCAGATAAAGGCTCCCTATATATCTCATCTAAATTAACAAAAAATAGTTATTGGAGAAGAGTTTTGGAAAAGGAGATAGGAACTACTTTAGCAATTAGTATTTATTAGGATGCACCATGTATTAAAATGAATCCAGAAGGTTAATGTCCAAATTAAGAATAGATAGAGAAAATGAATTAATTGGATTGTGGAAATGTTGATATATTATATTGTGATGGAATAGATATATTCAATGCAATGATGCTTATATTAATTTTAATGATAATTTGAATTTGATGTAAAAATTTTATATATTAAATAAATGAACACAAGTGAATTGGTTGAATATCAATAAAAAGTAGAGGCTTATATAAAAGAGCACAAAATGACTGACTTATTTGAAAATCTGACAAGATTGTTAGTGCTTTCAAAACCTTAGGATCCTGTGACATTCTTGATAGATGTCCTTGAAAATAGAAGAGTGCAACGGCTTATCCTAGTAGCAGGTGTAGTTGCCACAACAAGATAAGAAATAGTTGTATCACTTGCTAATATGTTCAATTACAAAGTTATAACAGTAGAGGATCACTTTAAATCTCATTGGATGGATGATGATTAAGTAAATCAATACATTCATGCAGAATTGAAAAAAACTGAAAAACACTTTAGAGGTGTTATAATATCTGGGTATCCCAATAACATTAAACAAGCATATTATTTATAATCCTTGGGAATCATACAAGAAAGGTAGAATGTCAATTTATTTTAGGTTTTTTTATTTGGAAAGTGATTTGGATTTTTGCAGACAATATTATGAATAAATATCTTAATCTTAAGAAGAAGTGACCAAGGCATTGACTAGAGATAGGTTGAATAAGAAGGACTTAGAGTATATATTCGGATCTTATATGGATATATTTAATACATCAAAAAGAACTAAAGAAGATATAATTGAAAATATCAAATAGATTATTCGTTTGAGGGATAGGAAATTTCCTCCTCTTCGTTTTCCAAGAGTAGCAATTGTACGTCCTCCTGGATTAAAAGAAAGAGCAACATAATTAGCATAAATATTTAGTAAAAGATATGGTTTAGTATAACTTATTACTTTTGATATGATTCAATAATAAATTCATAATAAAGGAGTTTTGGGTCCTTTAATTTATAATACTCTTCAAAAGGAAGAAGAAATACCTAATGACATAATGAATAGTGTAGTCTATACAGAAGTACTATCAACGGAGGCCAGAACTAAGGGATGGGTTTTAGAAGGATTTCCTAAGAATGATGCTTAATTGAAGTTTTTGGAAGCACAAAATGTGAACTTATTTGTAGTTTTAAATGAAGATGAAGATGTCTTAATTAATAAGTCTAAATAACTAAAAATTGATCCAGTTACTAAAATAAAGTATGAGAAGGTTCCATTAAATAATAAACCATTATTGGATAGATTATAGAATTATTAGGTAATTGAATAAATTAATTTAGATTCATAATGAATAATTGTTAAAGTCTAGGATCACTAAATATTAAGCATTTGTAAAATAGATTGAATAGAAATTTAGTGAAAGAGTTTAGGTATTCAAATTAGAAAAAGATTCAACAGAGAATATTATAAGAGTTACAGATGTATTTTTGAATAACCCTAAAATTTATAATTGATAGATTAAATTTATTTGTGCTCAATATTTATTAGAATTTATAATAAAGTCATTCAGATAATCCAACATCAAATCATATGCACTTTATTGTATATCAATATTATTTAGTGCATTAGTCAATAAATCACTAATCTATTCTTAAATATCATTATAAGCAATTTCATTTAAAAACAATTCACAATTATTCTCAAATTTTGTGAGTAAATTTTCAATTGCTAAATGTAATTATCCTTAAACAATAATCATTGAACTTTCATCTTTAAAAAGAGTTAATTCTCTGAATTTATACTTTGGATATTTTTTTGCTAGAACTTCATCAAAAGTACTAATATCATCTATTAATCCATTCTCAAGTGCTTATTATGCTGTATAAATCTTGCTTTCATCAAATTTCTTAATCTTACCTACTCTATTCTATTTTATCTGATCTAAAGCAAATTGAAATTCAGTTCTAAGTTCTTTATTTACAAATTCTAATTATTTTTCACTCACTTTAGTAAATGCATCTATTAAAATACTTTCCCTTCTACTCTTTCTATAATTAATTTTAAAATTTTCAAGCACATTCTAAAATCCAATAGACCTTTTACATGCTTACACTTCTCCAATTAAAGAAAATGGATCTATATTTTTAAATCTTTATTACTTGCATAAACTTCTGTACCACAACTTGCTAAATAGTATGCTGATCCTAAAGCATAGCAATCAATAAATGTATAAAATGGAGCATCTAAATTCGATGCAGCTTATTAGAATGCTTCTGCTACAATTTAGGCTTATGTTAAATCACCATATGCTATAAGAATATTTATTAAATAAACCTGAATTGATTGATAACATTAAGACTTTAGGTTTTTCTTAAATATGTTTCCTTAATTAGAATATTATTTTAGTGGCAGATGATTGTGTCATTGCTTTTGAAAATACAAAGTGAAATATTTCTCTTTTTGGTCTCCATGGTTTGAGCATAAAACGAACACTATTATAAAGCATTGTACTCATTAATTACAATATAATATATATATATATAAATATTCAAAGAATTCCAAAGAACTTTCGAGTTGCTTACTTTTTGGTTTCACTTTAACTCTCCTTGATTATTTCATTTGTCAAATCATAAAGATTATGGATATCCTTTTACATTTCCATCAAATTCTTATATAGATTTTAATATTCATCATAAAATTCTGGGATTTCATTCAAAGTTATATTCTATATTGTAATAAGAATGTATACATTTAACTATTTCTGATTGAATTTTAATCTATATTTCTTTGATTGTTCATAAAATTTTGATTTACGCTAAAGATCTTATATTTTCAATTTAATCATTTATAAATTGACATAATTTTAATGAGCATCCATATTGAAAATACCATTTTAAGATAATTCCTATAATTGTTATTCTAAAAGTAGTTACATTTTAAGAATTTTTAATTGTATCTAAACGTTCTTTACTAAGATCTTGAAATTCTTGTTGATTGATATTTAATTTGTGATAATCTAATTTTTCAATAAATTAGAGAGTTGATTCATAAGTAGTAAAATAATATTCATCTTCACCAGTTATTCTTTTTGGTGATCTATAATAACTAACAAATAAAATATTAGAATAAGCTTTTTATGGTTAGGCCTTAAGAGTAGCATAGATTAATACAGGTAATAGATTATCAGCACCTGTAGGTTGATTATTGGCCATTTGATTAACAATAGCTAAGTTATTATTATTCATAATATATACCACTTGTTTATTTACCTGCATTAACAATACAATTTAATTTTTCTTTTGGAGTTTCTACTTTATCAATTTTAGATATTACTAAAATGTATATATATTCATTATTTACAATCAACAACTTAATTAAACATTTTATGTTTTTCAATATTATCATCAATTTCAAGATGTTTAGCTTAAACAAATGAATATGCTTTCATAGAAAATTCAATTTCTCTATCTTTGACAGGATCTATTTAGATCAATCTAAAAAATAAAGATAAATGTATGTACTTAGAACAAAGTGGTTTCATAACAAGTTTTTCAATGGCTTCTCCATTTTCTCTTAGAAATTCATCAGATTCTTTCCATAAGTCTTGAAATTCATCTTCAAATTCACTTATTTTTTGTTATACTATGTTGGGTAAGGAATCAAATGATAGTTTGTTTTGTTACACATCTCGAATGAAACTTAACTTTAATGCATGTACAATTGCTACTTAATTATTTTTTATCTGAGTGCTGCTGATTCAGTCCTTTTCATTTTATCAGATACAGTTGGTTCTACCCTTCTAGATTATTCTAATGACTATTCTGATTCATCAATCATAATTGATTAATCCATTACGTGTAAAATAATTTAATTATCTCGATTGTAAATAGGAATTACTATATTTATAAAAAAACACTTTATAAAATGTATAATAGTAATTGATATTATTATATATAATCAGATAAAATATTAGTATTTCATTTAATCACACAAGGACGATATTATAAATTGAGTTCTTTCAATAATTCTATTGAGCAGTAACATAAAGGTGTTTTACCTTCATTATTTAATTTATCAATATCTGCTCCATTAGAAACAAATAAGTTGATAATTACAATATTTCCTGATCCAAATGCAGCAAATGTTGGAGTTTCTCCATCTTTACATGGCATATTAACATCAGCACCATTACTAAGTAGAAAATTACAAAAGAGAACACTCTATTATTTGGCAGCATAATATAATGGACAATACATTTCAACATCATAACAATTCACATCACTTGCATCAAATATAAATCCTGAATGATCCATCCATAATGTATTATTAACTTTTAATGCTAAAAATAGTTTCCTTTATTTCAATTTCAATTATATCATAGTTTTTGGAATATTAACTTTAGAATAATCAATTTGTGATTTTTTTATTGTTTTCCTTCTATATTATTATTATTATAAAGCAATTTTTAAACTTTTATAACATTCTTCAACATCAATTTATCTTCTTTTTTCATTCAATTTCTAAACCAATCTATAGAATTTAGCTGGTTGAGGAGTCAGAAATTACTTTTGTGAAACAACTCTTTCAAATCTTTTCTTCGACATATATGCTTTGAATGCTTTTTTAATTTTATTAGCTGCAGCCAATTCAATTTCAGGAGTAATCCATTTATTTCCATAAGGTAATGTAGTATCACTTTCTTCAATAGTTAGTGATTAATGTGCATAAGGTCTTTGTCTAATAGGTCCACCTGAATAAAATTAGGAGAAATTCTATTTGTTAACTTCATAATCTTTTTTTTTTAATTTTAGCAAATAATCTTATATTTTAGTAGGATTAGATTGATTAGTATGTAAATCAGGTTAAGATTTAATTATTACTTTAGAACTGGGATGTGTTTTTCTCATGACTACTTTAAGTGTTAAACTTTCTGTTTTGGATGGGAATATAGGTTTATTGGAATCATTAGTTGTAGCTAACTTCTTTTCTCTCTTTTCTCTTTTCTAAATAAATATAAAATAATACTTTTCTTTCTAAGATAGACATCATAATATCCTTAAATTTCCATACTAAAGGATTTGCAATTGGATTTCCTCTTCGATATTCTTATTAGAAGATTTTATATTTTTCAGTGTTTTCTTTAATAGTATCTTTTCTATCTTCTTTCATTTCTCTAAGCATTTTCAAAAATTTAAACTATAAGAATAATATAATACAATTATACTTTTAATTTCTTAATATCCCCTTTATTGATTTAATAAGTATTAATTTCAGATTTTTCTTTTTCTTTTGTTTTTTAATTCACTTTCAAATAGAGATGTCTACTCTAATTCATTTCTTTAGATATTTTATAATATTAATTTAAGATATTCTCAGCAATTGTTAATTCAATATCACTAATCACTTCTGAGTCTAATTAATTGATTACTGTTTATAACAATCTAAAAATAAATAATTATATACTTTTTATTTGAACACTTATTTAAGAGATTGCTAGTATTTACCAAATATAATAATTCTTCTTCTGTCATAGCCAATTAAGTATCATACTTAAGTAGTAGTTCTTCTCTTCTTTATTAATCTTATTTATCTTTATCATGTGTTATAATATATTCACCCATTCCAATAGTATTAAATGAATTACTATTAACCAACATACCCAATCTATGTTTAGCTGAATTTCTTTTTATTTTGAAATCAGTTTCTTTTTCATTAGACCATTAAATATTTGTTGTTATTTTAGATTACTTTTTAATTTTATGTAATAAATTATTTAATTCATCTATTATAGATTACATATCAGGCTTTTTATAAGTTACATTTTTAATATTGTCTTATGAATATATCTTTTTCGTATTTTCTTTAGAATTTAGAATTTCAATTAAGGCAAATTTGAGTTTCTTTTTTAGACTTCTGAATTTAGTATGTATCTCAACCCAATTAAAAATGTTTAAATTATTTTCATTTTCATAAATTACTTTAGTTTTGTTACGTTGAAGTTCTCTTTACTCCATTTTGATTTTCCATGATCTCAATTATTCAATAACTTAATTTTGAAGTTATTTTATAATGAAATCTTCTCTCTCTTACTAAGAACTAAGACTTTAAACTTTATAAAAGGAAATGCCTAATTCTAAAGCAATACGAACACATTCATTTCTATCAGTTTACTCATTGCAATGAGTTACTAGATAATGTACTCTCTCTACAAATGTATCAAGAAATGAAACCATCGGTACTCCATCACCAATTGTAGATTTCAGACTTTTTAATGTAGAATTATGTGCAGTACTAATTTGACTCATTGAATGTCGTTTCTGATGAAATAGTTTCAATTTTGCATCAAATTATTGAACAGAAGTCAATCCCAAAAATATGTCATCTGTCATAATAATTAGCGTTAAATATATAATATTTATATAAATATAATGAAATCTCATTCATAACATGAAAATGGAACTTTGTAATAATTAGGTCGTTTGAGAATTCCAAAAGTACTTTTCTTACCAGGTGAACCTATGGCAAAATAACGTATCTCTTCTCTTCCTTCAAGTCCTGTGAAGGGTATACCAAATTAAGTTGATATTCAAGAGAAATTAAAAATAATATAAGCTGAAAGAGAGGCAAAATAGAAATTATAAGAATAAGAAATGTTTGAGAAAGAGAAACGATGCTCTTTCAATAGATAAGCTCATATTATAAACAAGTTGCATAATGTTGAATAGTAGTTAGACAGGTGGAAGAAGACTAGACATAATATTGAATTGTAAATAATTAGAATAACAAAAGCATAAATAAAACTAAGATGAGTTAGATGATTGAATGTCATTAAAAGACTGGAGTTGAATTTCACCGTTCAATTTAGTAAAGAAATAAGAGTTATTCTGAGTTTGAACATAGAAGTAGTGGAGTATAATTTAATCCAGTGTTTTTTTAAAGAAAAAAGGAAAGAGAAAGAGAACGATCTTAATTAGTAAATTAGACTAGATATCGAAATAATGTAGATTAAGTATTGATATATTTTAATATTTAGATTGATAGAAATGTTAGGGTAATGTAGAAAAAATATAGAACAGAAAAGAAATGTTTTGCACTTCGTAAACCCTTTTATAATATTAATGATTTGAAAAATTATTCTCACTTCTTATTACTTTGATAATTATTAAACTATTTCCATTTAATAACAAATTGTAATCTTTTTTTTCAAATACAAAAAGATTAAATTATACTTTTTACTTATTAAATTACTAATTTAATTTTATCTTTCTTATGTGATATATATGAGATGTAAAAAATTACTTTTATTTAATAAGATTTCTTCTCTTATAATTATATTAAACAATATATATCAATGAAATAATGTTTAATTATAGTTTTTGGAGATATAGGAAGATCTCCTAGAATGGCTAATCATGCTTTAGCTATAGCTGATTTAGATAACAATATGACTAAGATTTGATTATAACACAGAATATCGCATTAATTTCTATGGTTATTTAGATAATAAGCCAACTTAAGCTTTAATGTCTAATCCAAATATAAGAATAGTGGATCTGAATCTTTGGATAGTGAATTAATTAAAGAAAATGCCATTTATCTTATTTTTATTGTATGCAGTATTACGAATTGCTTTACAATCTTTATATTTATTTCTACTGTTATTGTTTAGTAGGATATAGGAATTTATTTAGGTTTAGAATCCTCCATCAATTCCAGTTTTACATGTAGTCAATTTAATAAAGGGAATTCGTAGATCAAAGATAATAATAGATTTTCATAATTATGGACATACAATATTGGCATTGTAGATAAGAAACAAATTTATTTTACAGATGGCTAAATATTATGAGCATTAATTTAGTAGATCATACGATTTGGCTTTATGTGTATCTCAGGCTATGTAGAAGGATTTGTAATAGAATTGGAGGATAAAGTATAGATAATGATAGTATAGATGGAAGTGCTACAGTAGTATACGATAAGGCAAATATAAATTTCAATGTTATAAATAAGGCTAGTGAGAAACATAAATTATACATGAAATTAGATTTCCATTGGCAATGGGAAGTATTAAATAGTAATGAGACATTGTTCACAGAGGAATTGAATAATTAATAGGTGATAGAGAAAGTAAATAGACCAGGATTGATAGTGAGTAGTACTTCATGGACAAAGGATGAAGATTTTAATATTTTGGTTTAAGCATTGTAGAAGTATGAGGATTTGGCAAGTTATATTAGATATTAATTATTTAGATTTTGAGTAAGGGAGAGAGAGTACAGAAAATTGTATGTAGTTATAACAGGAAAGGGACCAATAAAGAATGAATTTAACGAGATCTTTTAGAAATGCAATATATGTTGGAATTATGTAAAAGTAAATTTAGCCTGGTTAGATATTGATGATTATCCTAAATTATTGGGTTGTGCCGATTTAGGTATTTGTTTACATTACTCTTCATCTGGTCTAGATTTACCAATGAAAGTAGTAGATATGTTTGGAGCTGGCACACCTGTATTTGCTATATCATTTAATGCGTCATTATTATATCTATTATTAAGAATTTCTGAATTAGTATAACATTAAAAGAATGGTATAGTATTTGAAACTCCAGATGATTTGTTTGATCATTTATCATAAGCTTTCAGATTTGAATCAAATACTTTACAAAAATTAAAGATTGAAGTGGAGAAATTCAGAATTGAAACATTTGATTAAGAATGGAGAATGAAAGTCTTACCTTATATAAGAAATTTAAAATGAATTATTTTTTTATTTTTAATGGCATACCAGATTGATTTGTCTCAATCAAAATTTATTATTGATGATACTCCTCAATTAAAGAGGGAACCACCAGCAATATTTGCAAAGTTAGAGTCAATAGATTACCTTGATGTTAATTCTACTATTTGTGAATGCAATGAAGAAATAGAACCTTATTCATTTTTATTGACATTTAAAATCGAATTGAAGTAGGATCCTATTGTATAAATATAAGAGGAAAAGGAACTTTGCAATATGGGTTCAAGTTTTGGAGTCAATGATAATTATAACAACGATTGTATAGATGATCATAATGATGATGTCAATAAAAATACATAAGATCATAAAGACTAGAATAATATACATGAAGAGAATAATTCAAATTTCAATAATATTAAAAAACGCAATGTCTTTGTATAAACTAATAAAATATTTCTTAAAAACTAATAATAATAGCTATTTAAATATAATCAGAAATACATAAATCATTCAGTTTATTAAGAAACTCTTCAAAATTTAAAGTAGAATTAAGGATTCTAAAAATTCGTAAGCAAAAAGAATAATAAATATCGATCGACCAAATTACTCTTACTATTGATTTTATTTATAATACTAATAATGTGTTTATGATTAATATATAATTAGATCAGAATCTTAATACTCTGTCCTGCACATACAACATTTCATATCTAGTGTTGTAATCCATATCACCTGAAGGTTTGCATGCTAAATCCCAATAAGAAGTATTAAACACCTATATGATTATTATTGATTATATACTTAGCAAGGATCTCCTAATAAGAAAGTATTCCAAATTAAAATGTAAGCAAACAAAACCCAGCCACTTCTGTACATAAGATTCATGGCCATTACATGCATCTTATAGGTATAACTGTGATCTTCTTCCATTCCAATACTATCTCCTGCCTATCTTAATACCAATGTCTTGAACAACCCTCTTTCATAATTGTTATTCAATATCTTACTATCTACCAATTCCATGATAATATCCTGTCTAATAAGTTGCCAATAATTTTGGATCAAATCTATTAATGTACTAATAGTAAGCATGCTTCGAACATGTCTTATAAAATCTCTTCTCCATTTTTATTAATATATTTGATTTCCCCCTTTCAATAATTATTTATGTACTCAACACAATAGATGTCTAAATTTCCTAGCACCTACTCTACTCAATATAATACTGGTACAAAACGATATGTCTCAAGTGCCAAGACTTCCCCAGTAACTGGACCACTCCAAAAATTAATTGAAACTGACAATGACACTTTTTCAAAGAGAGACAAGAATCCATAAGTATTTATATCTTTGAATTCATCAGCATCCTCTGTAAGAAATCCTCTACACTAATAACACAAATAAAATCTAGAAATTGATCTCTACAATTAATCAACATGATCTCAACATAGATAATCTATCCCAACAAGAACTACTTAACATAATCCTTAAAGTATATCAACTCAATCTCTATGATGAAATCAATTTTATTAATATCCTTTATGAAGCATATACAGATAAACAACATAGAGATGTTCTGAAATATCTCATATTGCACTGCCATGAATAATTAATTGGTAAATCTGGAAATACAACACGACTATTAGAGATATTTTAAGAAATGCTATCCCTAAATCCAGATTTTACTTCATTTCAATTAGAATATCAATTAGATTCAATTCCAGTCTCATTCAATCGTATTCAATTACGTTGTATGTTCCTCCTAAACCAATATGATGTTTTACGCTCTTTAAAAGGAGCAGTAGTCTTATTTGAACAATTAGAAGGCTTTATATTTTAACAATTTAAGTCAAATGCCATACCTACTTAAAATGATATCAGTACACTTATTATTGCATATATATTATTAAGTGAACAATTAGAATAATCTAATCGTCTTGGTTTGAGTAAACAGGCATTAGAAATTATGGGAAAACCAATAGATTGTTCTGCTACTGATCTAAAAAGAAAGTTTATATATAATGCATCAAAATTATCATAAAAATACCTAGGCTAAATGATTTTTGATTAAATCAATGGTTTACATAGAAGAGTGAGTCCTGATTTAAATAGATCTTAAACAGTCTCTCAGGATACAGTTATACATTAATTTCTTATAGATTCTCTTGATATGCTCTATCTAAAAAATTATAAGGATATGTTTGAGATAGATCGTTTAAGTACAAATCTAATATCATCACCTTACATTTTTACGCTAATGGAAAAGTAATAAAATATTTAGTTATTATTATAGAATTTTACCTGAGAGTAAAAAGAAAGATAAGGCTTTATCTATCTTTTGTGATGATCAAATTAGACCAAGTTCAGGTAAACAATTTTAAATTAAACAAATTAAAAATGATCTTAATAGTCCTAATTAAAGTAAATTTAAATAATAAAATTTTAATGTACTTTCTAATAATAATTCCTAAACTCAAATACCTGTAAACACAACAACTACTAAACCTATTTCTAATAGACCTCCTTTGAATTAATAATTATCATCTGGATCATTGCATTCATCAGGTAAGCTTAATTAATTTGATTCTTAAGAGTTTGAAATTATTTAAAATAAATTAGTTGTCTAATAAAGAGAATTAGATGAATTAAAATAATTATATGCTAAATAATCGACTAATAAAAAGTAAGAGCCAGAAAATAATTAATTAGCTGAACAATTAAAGAAAAAAATAGATTTATTGGAAAATAATCTATTTTAAATTAAAAATGAAAATTCTACAAATAAAAAAGAAAAAGAATAAAAATAAAATGAAGTTATTGATTTAAAAACATAATTATAAGATTTAATTAATAAATAATCATAATTAGAGAAATTATTATAATCATAATCTTAATAATAATAAATGATATTATATTAATAAAACATTTTATAATAATAGGCTGCTTAAACAACTTAGACCTTGAATTAAAAATAATAATAATCAAAACCTATTATATAAACACCAGTAATGAATATTTAAATACCACCAAAAGAAGTTTAAAAAGAATAACGTATTCTTAATCATTCTCCTGATGATGATTTCATTTAAATGGATGACACTACACCTTATGTTTATAAGTAGAATCAAAGTTATATTATACAATTATTAGAATTACTAGATATAAATGTGACATTTTCTAAAATGTATACTAAATATCAATCTTCATCACAAGATGAGAATAATTAATGGAATAGTGATATTTAGAATATTGCCAATTATAGAGTAGAAGCATCTGTAATTGAAACCAAAGACGATGGTAAATCAATACTTCTTAGAGCATATGATGAAAAAAATGCAATGATGTGTTAAGAATAAATAAATTTGGAATTACTAAAAGGATTAATCACATATGTAGATTTTTAAGAAATGTTACCAACAAATCAACCTAGTATTAACACAACTCATTAATTCTTTAAATTCTTGGTTTTACCATATACAGCTGTAGTTCCAGATGAAATAACACAAGAGTTGAAATTATAATTTTGGCCAAAACCATATGGATTATTAAATGGATTGACATTAAGAATAGATTTTATGGATACAAATTGTTTGATTTATATACATCATATTGAAACTGATTAATTTAGGATTTCAATTTGTGATCCAATTAGTAAAGATACTTTGAGATTAGACTTAGAAATGGATTATTCAACTATGGATGCTTTCTTTAAAGATGCAAAATCTATTAAAGATTAATATACATTCTTTAGTAAGACTACCTTATTAAAAATGACTGAAAAGACTCCAAAATTTGGTGATGATGATGTAGCTGAAGCATTACAGGAGAGAAATTTTGATAAAAACAAAGTTAAATAAGTATAATAATCATTATCAATAAATTAAACTTTTATGACAGAAGATCTAATTTTCAAGAATCCTTTTGAATTTCTTAAGTATTTAAAGGATATAGTTATAAATTTTGAGTCATTTTTGAAATAATTAGGTATTTCTTTTTCAAATACTTTATTTGGATAGAAATATTTTAGATGTAAAAGTTGGAATACTGGTACCAAGAATTAATTGTAAATTGTACTAGATAATTAAGATTAATAAGTAGTTTAAATATGCTTATAGAATTGTTTTGAGACATTTGGACCAAATAAAACTAAAATAAAAGCACAAGGATAAACTACACTTCCTTATTCATCAATATAAAGAGAATTCTCTGTTAAATATGATAGATTAGCATAAGAAGAAAAGACAGCTATTTTTTAATAACTTTTATATTCATTCAATCTTAATGTTTTTGAGAAAGTATGTGAATAAAGCTAAGAATAATTTGATAAAAATCCTATTATTCAGAATTCTTATGATTGTGGTTCTTACAAAAGGTATTATATTATATAAATATATTAGAATGATATTATATGATAATTCCAAAATATCTGTTGTAACTATTTAAGTAATTGGTGCAAATAGAAGGATGTGTGGAATTAAATTCTCAGTTTTTAATGTAGAAACAACACAAGAAATAGGTGTATATTTACCTACATCATAAGGTGAATGGGATTTGAGATCTTTGGATAAATAAAAAATTAAATCATCTGTAGAAAATGTTCCTTTTGCAGAGTTTTTCCTTACCTAAATCCTTAAATGTCCTATTACAACTTAAGTAATAATTCTTTTAATTCTAGATTTTATTTAAGAAAATATTGAAGGCAGATAGCAGAAGCAATTAGATTAATAGTAATGAAATCAATAATAGAAAAGCTTTTATTGAAAGAATAGATAATTTAATTACATGGTAAGAAGTATTGGCTGCTGCTTAAAACTGATTTTTGTTACAATACTTTTGAGTTATTATATATAATTCAATTTTTGATATTAATTTTAAAAAGATTAGTTAGAATTTTAATTGAATTTAATTTCATAACAATAGTTCCATTAGTTTTTCTAAATTTATAAATTAACTAAATCTTATTAGTATATAAATTTATTTATTTTGTCTAATTATATAGTATACTATTAAATTTTCTAATAAATGTAGATATAAAATTTATTATATTATTTATTACCTATTAATACAAGTATCCTGGCTTTAATTATAAATTAAGGATAATGGGTAAATTCTGATTTGAAACTGCTATTGTATCATGTATAATGCAATTTTATAATTAATTATTTTTATAGTATCAATATTATTATGGAATAATAGAATATTTCAGTAGTTGACTTGTATATTTTAAATATTATTAGATTATTGTAAATAATTTTTAATCCAATATAAATAATATACAAAAATAATAAAATACTTAAAATAAATATGAATATTTAATTAATATAAAAATCTGAATGCTATTAATTTTATTGGTTGGACTCAGTTGTATAGTAGCAAGAGATGCTGATTTAATAGAAACTGAAATAGCATAATTAGAGAATTTAATTTAATTGCAGACAGAGAAATTGCATTATTTAAAGGAATTAAGAGAGATTTCATTAAACAATTAATAAAACATTCCTGTATTGAATGATTAAAATTATGAGTAGTAAATCGATTAATTAGTACTCTAAGAGGTTGTATAAAAGAAACCTTATAAAATATCAAGTAATGGGAAACAAAATTTAAATAAGGAGAGATCATTTACTAATAGAATGCTAAAGAAATATTAATTTAATATTACAAATTCCATTTTGGATGCATCATTGATTCAAACGTAATTATAATATTAATATTATATAGTTTTTAATACAAATCTACAACAACTGACAATTCCTTCACTTAAATGTTATATGTTGTTACAAATACAAAGGAAATTGAGATTTATGATTTATCAAATACAATGATTGTAAATACCTAATTGGGTATTAAATAATTTGATATTAGACTTTTATCCTCAATATGTATCAATTAGTAATCGTGCAGATGATCCAATATTGGCTTTGGCAAGTAATGATTGAGTTGATATATATATTTTTAGACAAAGATGGATAATTTGCTTTGTATAAAATAGAGAATTCCAGAATGTAAATTGAAACTTAGGATTCCTAAAAGCCTAAGACAAAATTAGTTATTTAATTGAATAAGGAATTTGAAATGAATATTGAAAACAAAGAAATAACATCAATGATATATGCAATGGTTAAAGGCACAAAATATATATTATTTGGTTCAAGCAATGGAAATGTTTAGTATTGAAATAATAATTATAAATAGTGCTTATACTCGTAATGGTACATTAGTAGGTGAGAGGAATTTCAATAGTCCTATCTTATAAGTAATAAAATCATATCCAAATATGTTATATTTAACATCAACTGGTTTTGGATACATTAATCCTATAAACTTAGAAATAGTGTAACCCATTTGCGATAATGTATTAATATTGTATAATTATTAATAGTTACCATTTTAAATTGTTCATTTGACATTAGATATTCAATAAACAAATATTGTTTATGCTCTATCTGATTTAGGTGAAGTATATGTTTTTGAAATCAAATAAAATGAATAATGCAAAATGAAGTTAAAATTAGTAAATAATCAATAACCATAAGTGTTATTAAATAATCCAAAATTGTTTAGTTTAAGACATTATCTAATTGTTTATGATTAAGAAACTAGAGAATCATTGTTATATAATACTACTGATGTATTGACTGAAGTTGATTATGAATAACCTTTTAATCTAGAATTCTTTAAGTAAATCAAAGGTCAATAAGTTGTATTGCAATCTATCAAAGGAAATGGTGCATCACATTATCTATTGACTAGAGAAGTATAGAATGATCATGAATTGATCAGTTATTATGAGATAACTATGCCATAGAAAAAGGATACTGATATTTTCTCAAATTTTAGATTCCCCATTATTATTATTGCAATAGTTATTGTACTCTTGTATTAATTTTGGTTTAAAGGAAAGAAGAAGGACAAGAAAGATAAAGGATCAAAAAAGAAAATAAGAGGTGAAGATGAGGAAATTGAATAGATCTTAAATTAAGCAAAGAAACCTTTGACTGGACCTATTGGTTCTGCCTCTACTATTAATAATAGATCTCCAACAAGATCAGAAGTATAGAATGGATAAAAACAAGTAAGATTTGATGAAAATCTGAAGAAAGCTGATAAATTCAAAGAGTAACTTGAAAATTTAGATTAAAAAACCAAATTACTTAATGAGAGAGTAGGAGTAACAAATAATATTGAAGCCTAGAGATAAAGTAATTATATTTATTATTATTAGAGTTGGCATAATAAGCATTACTGTAGAAAAATAAATATGTATGATAAATCATAAAAATAATATAAATCATTCTTACTGTTTCTCATCAATATTATTGTATAATGTATCATAATATTACTGAAGTTATTTCATGAATCCTGTATTGGGCTATGCTATTGGTCTTTTAGTTTTTACTAATTCCAGAGCATCATTTAAAGTCATTTTATGATTTTTAATTAAATATGCAATAATGAAAGTAGTTGATCTTGATTTTCCAGCAAAACTGAATAATTATCATTTATACCAATGAACAAGGATGTTTTATTTAGAATTTAAAGCATTTTCAATGAATGCATTTGACTCATCAAATTTTGATTTTATATCTTGATCTACACTATCATTAATATTGATTATTAGAGATGTAAAATCTTGAGAAAATGGCGCCTTTGGCATTTCACATGCAGATAAAATAAATTTCATATTTGCTATGAATAGTATCTTGTATATTTACTTTCTAATAGTTTCTTTTTATTTAATGCGCATCCTAAACAACCTAAATAAAGATTTGGAATGATCTCAATAGGAATACTATCTTCTTTCAATTGTCTCATTATTAATATAATTTTTATCTTATCCATTAAATTCTACACTGAAATATTGTGAGCAATCTCATTTTCTTTTTTCTCTTATGTTTCTTCTGCTTATTACATAATTTATATAAATTAATAATTAATGGAAAACTTGGATTAAAACTCAAATACAGATGATAGAAATCTTCAACTCTCCTAATTAGTATTATAATAGAAAAGAGAAAAAATTACATTACAGAAAAAGATCTAAACTTTAGAGAAATAAAATAAGTATTTATTCATTCTATTAGAATCTTGTCTCAGCAAATGGAATCCTACTAGAATGAAAAATAAGAACAAGAAATTTAAATTAAATAACTTAAAGAATACATAGCTAAATAAGATTCTGTGACTGCCAAATTGAATGGCCTTATGTAATAAAATTGATTATGATAAAGAAAGAAGTTGCTTTAAAGAGATGAAGAAAACTAATAATAAGATCATTCATTAAGTGCTCCTAAAACAGAGGCAAAATCTTATAAATAAGATAATTAAGAAAGGAGAAAAAAAGATAAAGAGTATTCTTATCTCTCATTTTCTAGATATCTAGAAGAACAATAAAAATTAGATCTTAATGAACATATTATTGCTTAATATAAAAAACATTCTCTTAAAGATCAATCAATTTCTAGCAAACTTCCACCAATTGAAGATACAAAGAATAAACCAATTATTGTCTAAGTTCCAAAAAGTTAATTAAAGAAAATTAACCCTTAATATTTAATTGAACAATTACAAAAGGAATGAAAATATATATATATATCAATCTATTTTTTGTTAATTGTTTCTATAAAACTAAAACATTTCTTCTTGTTTAGGATGAAATTCTTTAGCACATATTGAAAACGAATGTAAAGGTAGTCCCATATCTATATCTAAAAATTCATGCAAAAATCCAGAAACAATCTCAATATATAACTAAATATTACCTTTTTTTTGGATCAAATCCAACTCCTGCAACTCCAAAACACTTTGTTTTTTCATCCATTTAAACCCTATTATTAATCACATTCAATTATTTATTCAACAGCCAATCTAGTATTCATAAATCTATGAGCTTCATAAATTTATTTTCCTCTTGCTAAATTTTCTTCTGAAATTTCCTTCACTTTATATCCAAAAGAACTAAAGTGTGTAAATTATGATCTTAATTAGCTTTGATTTTTGTATAAAAACTATATGGCTTCCATTTCTCTGTAAAAATGGTACAGATACTGTTTCTCCAAATCTATAAACTTATAAACCTGTGCAACCTATAGCATTAATAATAGATGTATTATGAATCACTTCTACTTTAATTCCAAATTTTATTGCTCTTAAAAAGAGATCTGTATGTGTAGTAGCACAAAAAGGATCGCCTACAATTAAGAATGCATAATTATTTTGGGGGTCTGCAGATACATTTTCAAGTATATTTTATCAATTCCAGTTTCACAATTCTCTCATCTGCTTCAATGACTTCTTTTCCATAAAATTCTTATAATTTTAACCTATTGATTCCAACAATAGAAGTGTAACTTTTTAAATAAATCTCCTTGCATGTTTTGACAGCCTAATTTATTTATATGATACTTCAAATCCTTTAACAGTAATATCGAAATGATCACCAAGTCCTAAACCAATTATAGAAAACCATTAATTAATATTTATACAATAATGTTACTATTTTAATAAAATACAAATCAATATTATTATTATCTTCTTAAATTACTTTACTAAATTGAAGTTGTTTTTTCAGTTGTTGTTATAGTTTTCTATTTCTTTAATGAATCCAATTCTGCTTATGCCATCAGACATTATTCTTATGCTGTATGCTAGTCTTGATTGGCTTTCATAAATTTTTCTTTCCATACATTAGCTTCATTTGAATAATATTTCAATTTTTCAGTTGTCTACTAGTATTCACTCATTTCAGATTCTAATTATCGTATCATTTGTTTATATTATGCAATTTCTTATTCTTTATTTCTAATTTAATTAATATATATACTAGATGACTCTATTTTAATTTTACATTTCCATCATTTATTGATTCAAAGCACCTTCTAATTTTAATATTTATCTTTCCTTATCTGCTAATGCATCTCTTAATTATCTTACTTCATCTCCTCCTTACAATAATTATTAATATTCTAATTGTAATTTCTAATATCTCTATCTCCATGAATCAATTTCATTCTATTAATTTTATATTTCTTTTCTTAAACCATCTTCAATATCCTTCATCATCTTTATTTTAGCTTCTAATTCTCTAACTTAAAATTCTTCATTTGAAGTGACCTTTAATTCTTAACCCTAATTTTTATATCTAGCCAATTCAGTTTATAAATCATAAATCTTGACTTCTAATTCTACACATTTCTTTTTCCATGGTTCTTCAACATCTTCAACTGAAAGCACTTACATTTCTCTTTCCACATGATATAATTCATTTATTTCAGGTTGTTAAGGAGGTGGAGTGGCTAATTATTATGGTTGTACTTATTAAGGAGAGATTTATTAATATTGATATTAGGGTATTTTGTATTCGTGAGTATGATGCCTACAATCTTTTCATTCAGTTACATATGATGAGTCTAAAGTGTCTTCACCTATTGATTCTGAATATACTGATTCTAAAATCCTTATTAAGTGTAAATAGATTGTCCTGTGTTAACCTTAAGTGGAGATTAATAAGGTTGAAAAGGAGGTCTTTAATTTCCAGGTGGTCCCTATATTATAGATTGTATCGGAGCATTTGCTATTGGTTACGGATACATATTTTTAATATAAATTTAATAATCTAATTAAAAAATTAGTATTCTTTATGAAAATATTTCACTTATACAACAATTTTCCTTTTTTGATAATCATCCTGTCTTTAGTAGAAAAGCTTCGTTTCTTATCAATTTAGTGTAATATATCCTAATATTCAGTCTATATTGTAGTAGGTTCCAACAATTATGCTATATGAGAAGTTGGAAATAATTTCTAATGTAAAGTTTATAGCAATCTCTCATTCATTAAAACAAGTTCTAATACTTTGAATTTATCCTCTTTTCTGAAAACATTAAAATCTGATAATTTATTATTATCTACTTATGAATTCTAACGACGACGCATAATATCTTTACGAACTTACTTTTTTATTTAGTATTAAATACCTCAACACAATCAATAAAAAATTCTTCATATTCACTTCTTGTTGCAAATGCTTTAGTAGATTGACAGATTGCTTAATTCATTTTTTAACGTAATAATTGTATTTACTTTGTTTAAGTATTTTCAATAAATGAAACATACTAGGCAATTTCATTTATTATTTAATTTTAATCATCATTTGTTACTCTCTCAAATATATCATACAATTATTTAATATGTTTTGGTTATGATTAACCTGACATAATCCTTTTTGGTCTAGGTTGAGTACAAAATAATTATTGTTCTTTAATTTATTCTACTTATTCTGTAACAATACTGGCAGTGTGTTTAACAACTTCATATCTCTTGTTCTTTCTCATCAATTATTTTATTTATTCTTCTAGAAATTCATTTTCCTTTTGAACTTCTTGTAATCTAAATTTTAATTCAAAGACATCTTTATTTTTTACTTCAATTTTAGTATATAGTTTAACACTTTCCTCTCGAAACCATTCTAATTATTATTCCATATTTTGTATGCGTTTATTATCTTTATAATATTTCTCCATCTCTACACTTTTCTCTTTTAAATATTTCAAGTCTTCCTTTACTTATCTCATATATCCATTATATGCTATAACAAATTCAGATAGAGCTTTCTCTTTAACCATAATTACTTTAGATTCTAACATATCTAAGTAATTTTCCACTTGATTTTTTAAATCATTAATTCTTGTTAGTTTATGTGGAGATGATGTCTATGATTATACATCTTCATAATTCTTTCCTGAAATAAATGATTTATGAGAATTTCTTATAGCAAAACTTTCACTATCAAACATAAATTAATTAATGAATAAATAGTTAAGAGACAAAGAAAACAAACCACTTATTGATAATGCTAGATTCAAAAGAATAGGAACAACCGATAGAACTGCATCACCTATAAATCAAATATTATCTAAAATGAGAAAATAACAATCTCCAAATTTATCTGCTAGAACTCCAAAAGAATGTTAGAGTAGAATATCTAACGATTGTGAATAATAATTGTAATTTGATACTATTTTGGAGATGGAAGAACGAAAACGTAAAATTAGAAAATTTAAATAATGCTTAACTGAAAATATTGAAAAATTAAAAGAATTTGATACTATCACTCAATAACTTTTATGCTTTGAGGATTGTCTAAATTCAATTCTTAAAAATATTAAACATATTAAAGTATTATATTTATATTTATTACTAGAGTGAATTCTAAGAATAGATTAAGTAGTAATAAATAAATTAAAAAATTAACATCTATTAAATAAAGGAATCTATAAAATAAATGTCTGAAGATATTTCATTGAATGAATTTAGTATTATTAAAGAGATGTAAATGAAACCATTTAATAATATAATGTCTCATTACATGGATAAATGTGAAGGACATTTAGATAAAATTGAGAATATGATCAATACAGCAAAATAATAATTAGAATTCAAAGAAATGTGTAGATAAATTGAATAGAAGCTATTGACTTTAAGAAATTAATCTCCTCATTTTAAGGAGGTATGAATATTGATTGTAATCATTCTTATTGTTGTTCTTTTTTTATTTAAAATAAAAATTTCTCAGGAATTATCCATCCTGTTACTAATGGTAAACCTTACTATCAATAAATTATAAAAAACATACTTTCATTTATTCACATATTAATTTAAATTGTGCCAAAGCAATTTAAACATCATATTTCTAATCTTATTATTATTATTATTAATGTTATTATTATTACTATTATGCAATTGCTTATAATGAGATACGAGCAGCCTTATTTTAATAGTCAATTTAAACAGTGAATGTAAGATTACCTTTGACAGTCTATTCTTCAAGTTTGATTTCAGGGTTAGTTGACAATTAATCACATAAATCTAAAATATAACCACAGTTTTCATAGCTAATTGGAAAATTTAATGATTCTTTATTATTAACCTATGATTGATGTAATTTTTTATTACTTCTTTTCCTATATCTGCTATAGGTTAAAATCTCCACAAATAAATATAATTTCTTGAATACTTCATCTTAACAACAACTGAACCTTATTTAGTAATTTAATATTGAGGCTATATTATATTTTAATCTTACATAACAAGGCATAAGTGAAACAATAGCTCCTTTTCCTTTAATTTTACTAATTTAATCATAATGATTAATAACATCAAAAGTATATGATATATTGGTAGTTGTTGTTGTTTTCATACCCGGTTTTGCTTAATTTGATCTATTCAAACTACAAAAATTAAATCTTAGATTAGTCATCCTTCTTAATGCATATCCAAACATTAAATAAATTATATCACTATTAAAATTTATGATCCAATAATTTATTCATTTTATCAATTCCTTCCCAAATACCTTCTCCTGTCTTTGCACTACATCTCTACATTATAATATCTGATTCCTACTATTGAATATCCTTACATAATTCAACAGGTGATGATCTTGGTAAATCTATTTTATTCAAATATATTAGCATTACTATCTATTTTAGATAACAAAATACCTTATATTTTATTTCGCTTCCTAATTTCTTAAATTCATTCTTAACAATTTCAATTCTTTCTTAATCTGTTGTATCTACAACAAATACTAATCCATCTAAATTTTCATAATAATGAGACCATAATGTTCTAACCTTTCCACCAACATCAAAAATTAAATAATGTCTTGCTTTAAATTAAATTGATTCCACATTCAAACCTAATTTCAATTAGCAGTACCTATTGTAGGCTAAGTTTCTATAAATTTTCCATTCTTCAATTATTATAGTATTGATGTTTTTCCACTTCCCTCTAATCCTACTATTACAATTTTAAGTTTCTTGGAACTTTACAAAGCTATGCTAATATCTTCTTCTTTTGAAGAGGAAGTAAGACAACCCATTTATATAAATGAAGAAAATAAAATATTTATAAAATTAGAATAAACTATATCTATTAATTATCTTAGTGTAGAATCATAAATCGCTAAAATGGATTTAATCCATTTTATTCTCTTAGATTATTCTAACCTTAATATCAGAAATAATATAAAAATACAATAATCAATATTCAATACCTCATAACTTTATGACATCATCAATTGATAAATTATATTCCCTATCAATTTATTGTTGGAAAGTGTTTCAACTTCTAAGAAAAAAAAATAATTCTTTATTATTTTATCTTAACTAAAATTTTAAAAGGAAATGAATAGGAAATTCTTTAATTGGTTACTGATTTTCGAATTAATTATCTATTAAAGTAATTACAACATTAGTATTTAGCAAAATGCTGTGTCAGTTAGTGTTCAAATTGTATTGTATTATGCTTTGCATGCAATAATGGTTATTATTTGTCGTCCAATAATTGTCCAGCTTGTTAAAAGCCTTGTCAAAAATGTTCAAGCTCAGCGACTAACTGTACAAGTTGTACAGATCCAACAAATTAATCTACTCCTTCATGCAGTTGTCGATCTGGTATGGGTATGGATACTACCACATTTATGTGCTTTAATTGTTCTAGCAATTGTGATACATGTACATCAGGAACTGTTTGTACAAAATGCAATGATGGTTATTATTTGAATGCAAATGCTTGTTCCCCTTGTACAAAACCTTGTTAAAATTGTTCATCAAGCAATATTAATTGCTCATCTTGTGTTGATACTACTAATTAAGTCACTCCAACTTGTGCATGTAATGAAGCCTATATTTTGAATACTTCAACATACTTTTGTGATAATTGTCCAAGTAATTGCAAAGTTTGTAGTTCAACTTCAGTATGCACTTAATGTTATGATGGATATTTATTAAGTAGTACAGTTTGCATACCTTGTACAAAACCATGTGCAAAATGTTCATCAAGTGTTACAACATGTGATACTTGTATGGATACTGCAAAATAAACACCTTCATTGTGTAATTGTACATCAGGATATATTATTAATACTTCTAGTTATTTATGTGATTAATGCACTTTTCCTTGTGCTACATGTTAAACTTCAGTAACTTATTGTTAAACATGTGCAGCTACATACACTTTTAGTACTAACACATGTTCATGCTAAAATAATTAATTTGAATTAAGTGGTACTCCTTTAACATGTTAATATTGTACAAGCCCTTGTTAGACTTGTTCAACATCTGCTACTAATTGTAATTCTTGTGTAACAGGTTTAAATAGACATTTATCGAGTAATTTATGTATTTGTGATAATGGGTATTATGAGAATATTATATGTTATCCTTGTTAATTACCATGTATTAATTGTACTTCAGCTTCAGTCTGTACATCATGTAATGATCCAACTCATTAATCAGGATCCTCGTGCTCCTGTTAATAAACCTATTATATGGATTTATCATCTGTTTGTCAAAGTTGTGTAAGTCCTTGTTTAAATTGTAATTCATCTATTGTTTGTACATCTTGTGTAGATAATTATTACATTTCAGGAAATACTTGTATTTAATGTGTTTTGCCTTGTTATAACTGTGTTGATCTAGCTGCTAAATGCACATCATGTGCAAATGAAAATTAATCAGTTTCTAATGATACATGTATCTGTGATGATGGTTATTATATGGATGGTTCTTTATATTGTTAACCTTGTATTCATCCATGCACTAAATGTTAGACAAATGGAAATCATTGTACAGAATGTGCATCAACATATGTTATAAGTACAAGTGTTCCAAACACTTGTGAATGTCCTACTTAAACCTATGAAGTATTAGCTAATTCACCTACAGACTGTTAAGCATGTACATAACCATGTGATACCTGCACAGGATCAGCAGATCATTGTTTAACATGTATTGATGTTAATTAAACTGTAAATGTATCTAATTAATGTGAATGCAATAATGGATATTTAATGAGTGGAGTTAATTGTATAACATGTGTTAATCCTTGTTTATAATGTTCAGGAAATGTAAACTACTGTACTTAATGTAAAGATGTATAACATTATATAAATACTGGATCATGTATCTGTAATCCTGGTTGGGTTAATGATAATAACTATGATTGTATTGCTTGTTAAAATCCTTGTGTTACATGTTCAGTTAATGATACTCATTGTGAAAGTTGTATGGATCCTAATCATGAGATAAATGCAACATTTTAATGCATTTGTAAAGATACATATTACCCAGATACTCCTGACACATGTACTGCTTGTACAATTCCATGTGCTAATTGTAATGCATTGGGATGTCTAACATGTATTGATAGTAATTAAATCGTTAATTTATCTTAAATTTGTATATGTAAACCAGGTTATTATGAAGTTGGGGTTAATTGCTCTTAATGCGCTTTACCATGTTAAACATGTGAAATCAATTAAGATCATTGTTTAACTTGTGTTGATGTTAATCAAACTGAAATTAACAATCAATGTATCTGTAATGATGGATATTTTGAAGTATCAAATTATTGCTAATAATGTTAACTTCCATGTACAAAATGTTAAATTTCAAATAATCATTGTCTTGAATGTTTAGATCCCAATCATGATTTGATTAATAATTAATGTATATGCAAATTTGGATATGGATCATCTGGAAATGGAGGAATTAATTGTTCATTTTGCTAATATCCTTGTCTTGATTGTTCAACAAGTGTAAATACTTGTCTTTCTTGTTTGGATAGTAGTTTATTCCATCTATAAGATAACAAATGTTAATGTTAAGTAGGTTATTTTTAAATAGAAACTTAATGCATAAGATGTTCTCCTTAATGTTCATCATGTACCGAAGAATTTGATGAATGTTTAAAATGTTCAGATCTCAATCATGATTTTATCCAAAATAGTTGTATATGCAAATTTGGCTATTATACAGACACATAGATGAAATGTTCAGAATGTTAACCTCCATGTTTAACATGTTAAATAAACTATGATTATTGCACTTCTTGTCATGATGATAAATAATCAATTGTTAATGGATAATGTTATTGTGATAATGGATATTTTATGTCTAATTTAAATTGTGTTTAATGTAATAAAGTATGTACAAAATGTAATTCATATTCTGAATGTTCAGAATGTATAGATGAATATTATTTGAATGGTAGTTCCTGTTTAAAATGTTAAATACCCTGTTAAACTTGTTTAGATGCTGATACTTGTATATCATGTATTGATAATTACTTAATGGATTACTTAGGTGAATGCATATAATGTATTTCAAATTGTTCAACCTGTCTTGATACCACAAGTTGTATTATTTGTTATGATTAATTCTATTATGATAATTCATCTTGTATTCCCTGTTATAATAATTGTAAATCATGTGAGAATAATTCCTATTTTTGTACTTCATGCCTTGATATTAATCATTAACTCGTAGATAATAAATGTATTTGTAGAGATGGATATTATGAAGAGAATTATATTTGTAAACCTTGTGATTCTACTTGTAAAATTTGTTATAGCTTAACATTTTGTATTGAATGTTTTAAATTGAATCACATTGCTTTATTGAATAATTTATGTGTTTGTGATAATGGTTATTATTAAAACAATTTAAAATGTGAATTTTGTGATAAGAGTTGTTTAACATGTTCTGAAAACTCAAATAACTGTCTAAGTTGTAATCAATAATTAAATAGAATATTATAAAAAAATTCATGTGTTTGTTAAAAGGGTTACTTTGAGAATGAGAAAGGTGAATGTTGGTCGTGTAATACAAATGAAGGCAAAATAATTAAAGATTGTCAATTTAAAGATTGTTCTGATTTTACTTGGACTTATGGTGAAGATTGTGATGATGGCAATAATATCTCTAGAGATGGATGTTCAAACTGTAAAGTAGACTTAAATTACTCTTGTATAAATTCTTTACTTGAACCCTCTTTGTGTTTTCAATGTAGTGATAATTGTATTGAATGTTAATTGAATGAAATCCTAAAGTAGTCTGATTGTATTAAATGTAAAGAAGGCTTTTTCATATTATAATCTAAATGTGCCAAATGTGCTGAAAAATGTTTAACTTGTGAAACTAGTGCTTCAAATTGTAAAGGTTGTAGATATCTAAAAAATGATCTTGGAGAGTGTCAATTATGCGAATCAAAAAATGGCTATTATACTGATTCTATTAATAATAAATGCTATTATAAGTGTGGTGATTCATTTAAGGCTGCAGATGAAGAATGTGATGATGGTAATTTATTAGCAGGTGATGGATGTGATTAAAATTGTAAAAAAGAAAAGAAATTTGTTTGTAAAGATGGTATTTGTATAACTCCTGAATATCCTATTCCAAAATTAATCAGCTTTGGAGATACTTCATTATATAATAATATAAGGTAGTTTAAACTAGAATACAATCTTTTTTTAAATATCACATAAGATAGTTAGATTGAAAATGAATTTGAATTATAAATTAAGAATGAAATAGCAGAAAATCCAATTGATTGTTAATACTAAATATTACCATCATTTACATTAAATAATTAATCTAAAATTAACATTTCAGTCACTTTTGAATTGCAATTTAATAGAAGTTCAAAAAAAGAAGAATTAATTGTTAAATATAGAAATATTTCCAAGTTTATTTCATATTAAGGTTACTCCTAATAAGAATCTAAAATTTCAATTGCTATTTCTGATTATATGTTAATAGAATAGTCAGCTGTGGCTTAAGTCTAAATGGCTACAAGTAGTAATTAATATGTGTTATACGTTATGGGAGTTATGGGTGGAGGAGCAATATTATTTGGAGGCTTAGATATTTTTTACAATTTACTTGATACAATTTAAATGTTATCATATATAAAATATGTTAACACTTAATTGCCATATAATTTGCAACAATTTTTTGATTTTTTTGGATTTGCTTAACTTAATTTTATATCCAAATATTTGGATCTATAAGGATTAATTGACCCTTTTATTTCATATGAAGATCTCAAACCTATACCTTCAAAAATTGGAAAAGATGATTTAAATTCTTTATTTATTATTAATGGATCATCCATCTTAGTAGTATGGCTATCATTTCTCGGAATTTATGTTTTGTCTATATTTATGCCCTAAATATTATAAAAAATTAAATTTAAATATCACACTGAAATACCTGGTGAACAAGATTGGACAATTAGATTTAAGTTGATGTTTTTAGCTGCAAAAATATTTATGACAGAATTATGTTACATAATTGTCTCAGAATTCTTTTATAGTGGAATTTTTAGAACTCTTTTAGCTACCGCATATGATTATTCATTTTCTTTAACTCTTTAGTTATACGCATTAGAATTACATTCCAAAGACCTTTTAGTCAGATTTAGTTCATATTTAGCCTTAATTGCATTTGGAATCTATGTATTGGCTATTTATGTTGTGACTGAAATTAGTGGAAGCTCTTCAATATCTCAAGAATAATTATAGAATAAATAAAAGTATGGATCATTAATTGAAGGAATAAGAAAAGATAATTATAGTAAGTACTTCAATGCAATTATTCTTGCCAAAAAGCTATTATTTATGCTAATTCTCATTTTTTGTTATCCCTCTCCATTTTTTTAGTCCATTAACTTAACTCTTTTGTCTAGTTTACAAACTCTATTCTTAATTTTCTGTAAACCTCTAGAAGATGATAAAGAATATAAAAAATAATTATCATGTGAAATTAACACCACAAGCTCTTTAATATTGATTTCAAGCTTAGTCTTAGATTAAGAATTAAAAATTTTCAGTGATGATTTAAGATTAAAAATTGGTTGGTTCTGTATTGCAAATATAAGCTTAATTTTTGTGATCTAATTAATAATAGATGCTATTTAATAATGGACAATTTTGATAAAAAAATATAAATAACTGAAAAAGCTTGTTGAAAAAATAAATCTATTATTTCACTCTCATATTCCTCAAGAAGCTAGTCACGATATTTTTATTCGAACTGAAAATCAGAATAATTGATATAAGTTTTTGAATAATATTTAGTTCTATTTAATTTGTATTATATGTATTATGTTATATTCTACAAAATTATCCCAATTTAAAAATCATTTAAATTGGATAATGATTGAATTAAATATGATGATAATTAATTGTAATTTTATTATAATTAATAAATACTACAAGTCAATATTTTGATAAGGATGTAATGTAATTTGTGAAAGTAATAATAGTCAAAATACTACTGATTTTTTAATTTAATGATTAGATTGTCATTTATATTAGATAACACATTAATCTTATTTTATTATTTTATTTAGTTATAAATAACAATTAATGGTCATAATTAATATAAAACACATTGATAAATTTGAATTTAGCAGAAGAATTATCAAATATTATTTCTAAATCAAAATACTTTACTATTTTTTTCAAAATTTTGGTTGAGGTGATATATCAAATTATATATTTTTTTATAAACAAAATAAAATCAAAACTATATCAATATTTACAGCTTTGAGGGTATTTTTTAGACTAAACTAAGGTGACCAAACTCTATTACATTTAATTTGAATATGATGGCTAAAGTGATTGTATTTATTTTCCATGCATAGAAAATTCAGAATTGATTCCAGCTTATTAGTAATTATTACTTATTAATTAATACATTTGTTTTAATCCATATTAATGATATTATTAATATTAGGAAGCTTATTTAGCTTATTTTAAATCTTGAATTATTGAACTGCATTTAGATGTAACCTTTTTATTTTTTTGAATTTGTATTAAAATATAGTCAATTATATTTTGAGCTAGTTCAAAGTTATTATTTTCACAAGCTTTTCTTGCTTAATCGATTGCTTCTATCCCTTTTACTCTAAAAAATTGAGACAGAACATCAATATCTTCTACATTTTAATTAATTTGCTCATCAGAATTAAAAAGAGTTATAAATAGATTTGTAGACTTAGTGAAAACTTCTCCAGTAATAGGATCTTTCAGTTTTAGTTAAGCCTCAATAACTCTAACATTTCTTTCATTATCTTCTATTCTTCTTGAAAATTTTGGAAGTTTTATTTCAAATACAAAATCTTTTCTTGATCCAAAAGATAACTAAGGTAATTAAATTTTATAAAGATGCTTTCCAGAATGTTACCACATCTAACCATAAGTTTTTGAAATTTCAATATCCTAAAATGGCGCTTCATGTTTAGTTGATATCGAGATTTCAATTTATTCAGCAATTACTGAAATTAATCCTCCAAATGCATCTGCAAAAAATTCATCTAAGAGTGAAATCTCTTATACAAAGTAGAAGCTTCCATTCTTAAGATTACAGAGTTATGTCATCATTTCTGCATCATGATCATCCCCAAATCCAAAAGTATGCAGAGTAAAGACCTCTTCAATAGATCTAATTTATTATTAAATATCCTCAACAGCTTCATCGTCCTATCCATCTGATAATAAGAAAATTGAATTGACATTATTTTTATATTTTCTTTAGTTCAGCTATTGAAATGCTAATTGAGTTGCTGATGAGATTAGGGTTCCTCCTTATGCTTAAATTTTTCCAATCATTTATTTAAAGTATTTCTTATTTTTTTCGGTAGCACAAATCAAAGGGGTTAATCTTTCAGCTTAATCATTAAAAATTATTAATTGCAATCTATCCTGACTTTCTAATAAATCAAGTAAAAGTATTAATGTATTTTTTACCATATCTATTTTTTCATTCATCATACTGGAACTTCTATCAATCAAACAAATCTAAATAAAATATAACTAAATTATACCAGATCAACACCAATTCTTTTAGCACTTTATTTTGTTTCTATTTCCTTTGTTTTTATGCTTACAATACCTGGTAAGTACTAGTCTTTTGAATTATACAACTTGCTCATATTATATAATGATTTGACTTCGAATTTGATAATTGAGTTAAAATCTTATGATGGCTGTTTTCTGTTATTTTAACTTTTAATTGGGGCTATTTATTCATCATCATCAAATATATTCTTTTAATTGTACTTTTCTTCAAAATTTTTGCGATTTTAAAATATAAAAGGAAGAGTATTTGGATTAGAATTAATCTATTATCTTGTTGTACTAGAATTATTGTAAATTAGTTTTTAAAGATTGTCAGTTAGATCAGACTGTTGCATATTGAAGAGTCTATAGTTTTTATTTGGTTTGAAGCTTGGTACAATATTTAAATTTAGATATTGTGGTGTTTGAGAGGAGATATCATATTATTCAATTGATTAAATCTTTGAGACTTACGAATCATTCTTCTTTTTAGTATTATGGAACAATTAAGGTAATTGTTGATTGTTTTTATTTTGAAAATTTTGTTGATTTTTGAATGTAATTTCTCCCATATTTAGTGGCTCACTTCTTAAATGCTTAGGTATTGGCTTTTTATCCATCTAGTTAAATAATAGCCCTTTGGTGGATTATATTGCTTCATAATTTTAAATAGCATTATTGTTTTGATTTTATTGATTTCTGTAATTGGTAATGACTTTGGGTTAATTGTGATGCAAATATTTCATATTTTAGTTCATTTATGATTTTAGAAGATTTAATATTATTAATTACAAATGACTACTTTGTTGTTATAAATATATTAAAATGATTAAATCTGATAATTAATTTTTTGTAACGTTCATTAAATTGTTATGGTAATTCTTATTCATTTCCAAATAATATATATAATAATGATGTTATAAAATACACTAAAAAAGTTTATTATTTCACAAATCTAAAGCCTTCAATTTCTTCAATTTTAGGTTAGCATCCATATATAATGTGTGTGTGTTATTCAGAATTTAGACAGAAAAACATCATTCATTTTTTCTTTAAATTTATTTAGCATCGCAATACTTAAGTTTTTATATGATAGTCTAATCATATAAAACTTGTATAATAATCATGAATTATTCAATAAATTGATCTACTTTCTAAAAATTAGATTTATCAATTTTGTTAGATAAATATTAAAATATAATATTTATTGGTTTACCATTGATCCTAATATCTACTTCTGCTTAATTTTTAAGTCTAGAATTATTTTATAAATTTTAAAACATAGCATTTTAATTCTTAATCAATCTACATAAATTTCCATTTAAAATATATTCATCTTTTAACTACTCTTTTTTTTAATAATTTTATTTCCCTTTAATTCTGCTCTAGTGAAATTTAAATTATTTTGCAAATCTTTAATCAACAATACAGTTTTAGTATTTTTTCTATCTAATTAAGATTTGCATGATGCATTCTGATATTCTTTTTATTTTTATCTAAAAATCATAAATATTCATATTGTACTATTGTATATGAATCAAACATCCAATTGCATATTCTTTTGTGGAAATATTTATTTGCAGCTTTTTATTGATTATGTTACATTTTCTAATTATTCATATCAATTTTTATATTTATATAATATGTATTATTACTTGATAATGAAACTTTATATAATTATATATTAATTTTGTTCATTATTTCTAATCATCAATTTTAGTTTTTCTTCCTTTTTTATATTACTTTATACATGTGTCAAATTAAAAGCTTGATAAATATTGATAATATTACAAACAAAAGTTATTAGATAAATCTATCCATTACCCATCTTTTAAACCATTTTCATCAAATGTACCTCCACCTCTATCATAGATTAAATTATATACATTTTTTTATATTCATTTTCATATTATTTCTTAAATTCAATATCAAATTTTCCAATTTTAATTCCATTTTTATATTCTCCACTAAATATTATTTAGTAAGTACTAGATATATTATATTTAGATTACTCACAAAAATATTCATGTAAATCATTCCAAAATCCAACCTTTGTTTCATTTTCAACATAAATACCACTACCACTTTTGAGTTATTTGTAAAATTTACATCTTTTTAAATTCATCTTTATTTTATTCCATATACATCACATCCCATTAACCAAATTTTCTATTATTTTAATATTCTCCAACTAAAGTAACTTAACATCCACTTGAAACGATTGATTAGTACATATTACTTATGAAAATTATCATGTAAATCAACCCACCTTCCTTATTTTTAACCAAATTCATCATATTGTCCTCCTCCACTAATTTCCATATTTAATAGTTACATTTCATTATAATAATAAAAGTATTTCCACTAATATTATTTGATTCCATTTGAATACTCTCCTTTATAAGTAACTTAACAAAATCTGAATAACAAAAGTTGTTACTGCCAAAAATCATCATGCAACTCATTCCACTTTCCATCTTTCAATCCATCATGGTTATACAATCCTCCTCCACTAATATTAATATCTTCAATAATACATTAATTTCTTTTTGTCATACGAGTCCCATTTTCCATTCTTTTTTCCATTTATATATTCACCCTTATGATATACTTAACAATATCTGCAGTATAATAACAATAATACTCAAAAAAATTGTCATGTAATTCTATCCAACTTCCAACTTTCAATCCATCTTTATCATATTATCCCCCTCCTCTAATTTATTTTCTAAAATAAAATCTACATAATTTTATTCTTGAATATTGAATCCCATCTTCCAAATTATTTTCCGTCATTATAATCTCCTATATGCTTAGCTTCTGATCCACTTATATATTGTTTTTAATACTTGTGGAAATTTTAATGCAATTCAATCCATTTCCCTTATTTTTTTCCAAAGTCATCAAAAGAGCCTCCTCCACTAATTAATCTAAACATTCTTACATTATTTTTTCTCCTACTATTGTATTCCATTATCCAATTTATATATCATTTTTATATTGTCCTTCATAGATGATTTTACAACGACTAAATATTTGTTTTTTGTATATACTCCCAAAAATAATCTGATAATTCAGTCCATTTTCCAATTTTCTAACCATTTTCATTAAAACATCCACCAACATTTAATGGATGTCCATCCCAATATGCAATCCATATTTATATTTTATCGTTCATTAATTCGCATTTCCAATTTAAATGTTTAATGTGCTCCAGATTTATAATGTTTTTAGGTTTAAAATTGAATATATTTTGTAATTCTCTATCATATTAATCAATCTACTATCTTAATATTTCTCCATCTTTAATATATTTAATTTCCTTATCCTTTTGATTATATTAGATTTGAATTTAAGTTTTTCTTAATTTCATATCCTTCTTTTGAATTCCAATTTCTTCCCATATATTCAAATCATTCATTATTATTATTATAATTATATTATAAATATATTGAGAATCAATTGATATAATTAAAAGGTTTATTAATTAATTTTTTTTGCCTTTTTGAATAATTGATTTTTTAAGATTTCTAATAGATTCTTAATTTATTAAATTAAATTATTGATATTAAATATAAATATCATTCTAATTTTTGAAGATGAATAGCATCATCAGGTAGATATGTTTGAATTCCCCTTGATAACCAATTCACCTTAGATAATTTAGGATTCTTTATTATATCATATTTTCTGATAATGTGAGCATATGTTATCCTATACAATTTCTACCTCCTGCAGCAAAAGGAATGTTGACAAAACCATTATCTTGTTAGATTGGCTTTGATTGTAACCATCTTTTTGGATTAAATTCTAATGGTTTTTCGTAATGATTTGAATTGATATTAGCCAAAAAGCTACCTAAAAGAATATAGGATCCTTTTTTGATAAACAAATCTTTGATTTAGATATCAGATTTAGCTTATCTTACTATAGGATGAACAACAGATGGTTTAAGTCTCATGACTTCTTTTAAGAAACATTCTAAATAAATTAATTTATTTAGTTTATCAACTGTAATGTCTTCGTTACCAAGGAGTGATTTGGCTTCATTTCTTAACTCTTCTAAATATAATATATTTTCTGAGAGAAAAAGTAAGGAGTTTGATACCAATGCTCCAGTTGTTTCAGTACCAGCTAAGAAAAGTGTTATAAACTAAGAAATAATATCTTCAGTTTCAATAAATTAAGATCCTTATGTATCTTTTACTTTGGATAACTTATTTAAGTAAATATCAAGAAAGTCTCCATTATCCATTCTTTTACCTTCTTTTTCAATTTTGGATTTTCTTTTTGAAATAATTTCATTGAGATCTTATTTGAATTTAATAACTCTACTCAAAATCACTTTTTCTGCTTTTAAACAATAATCCCAAGATTTCAATCCTAGAAGTTTTTATTTAAAATAAATAAAGAAATTGCTAAATCTTACTAGAACAAATGATTTTAGGATATCACCTAACTCAATTTAAGCTGGTTTATCATTAATTAGCCAACCTTCTGCTTCTTCTCCAAAAAAGCTTTTAATAACAATTTCTCCAGTTATTGAACAAGTAAATTAGAATACCTTGTCTACAAATTAATTGTAATTGATTTAATTTCTTACTACTTAATTCATCATTGGAATTCTTTCCTTAAGTTTTTCGAAAAGAAAATGGTCACCAAGAAGGTTTCTTTATTCCTTCCACTTTTCACCTTCTGCAAATAATAAACCTTTGCTTAAAAGAAAACTAGTGTTTAGAATGACAACATACTCTTTGATTCCACTTTAGTCATGTTTTACAACTAGATGATGATCTTAATAGAGTGGTTTGTAATATTCAGGATCAACTAAGATGAATATAGGTTTAGTGATAGAATTGGAAACAATAAATTTCACTTCAGGATGTTTAGTGATAATATCAATAACCCATTATTAAGGATTACCTTTTTTAGCTGATGATCTATAGATTTAGATAACACCCAATATAGGAATGTAATAAAAATAGATTTATTTACCAAATTAAATTTTTAGTTTGATCATGATAAGTAATGGTCTCACTACTAGGTAAACAGCAATTATAGAAAGGATTATAACAAATTAAAGAAACATTAATTAATATACAATTAATCAAATCTGATTTTTGAATTCAAGAAATTAAAGATCATCTTAATAGGCGTTTTCTAATCTATGTCTTAATATAATAATATATTTGTAATAATTAAAAGTGTTGAAAATAATTTTATAAAATTTATATATATATAGATTATTATAATTTTATTATAATAAAATTTCACTACTAAATAAAAAAGATTGGTATATTAATATATATGAATTTCATATGTACAAGTTCAAAATGTATGAAATAGTATCTAATTTTATTTGCAAAAGATATTCTTTACTGTAATACAACAGACAAAAAGTATTAGAAATATTGTTGAATTAAATTAAATTAATATACAATTATATAGTGTATGGTTTGTTTATAGAGATAAGGAGGGATGGGTTCCTAAGCAAAAATAGAATTAATAAGGATATGTAAATTTCTCTAAAAACTTGAAGTCAAATTAATCATCAAACATATATTTAAACTAAATCTTTTTAGTTAATTACATATGGAAAAAAGAAAAACCAGAAACTATTAGTGCTTATTTTATTGATTAGTTGTCTCGTATTAGTATGTAATTGATATTGTTGATATGATTAGCGACATTAACGTGTGCAGAAGGCCAATATTAATCAGCAGGTATTTCATGTTTAGATTGTTCTTCAGGATGCAAACAATGTAGTAGCAGTTCTGGTAATCAGAAATAATTAATAAAGTCTGTTAATCGTGCAAGGATAGATACATGCTTTACAGTTCAAGTTGTGTTGCTTGTGGAGATGGTTGTTTAAATTGTCAATTATATTAAACCAAGGCTTCAAGAATCCTATACAGATCAGAGGGATCTAGAATATTAGTTACGTCCCCTTAAACAGATTGTATTCTTTGTTAAGATGGGTATTATTAATAAGGATCTGTTTGCATAGTTTGTTAAAAACCATGTTTAACATGTAATTCTACATAATGTACAACATGTGTGGATAGTGTTAATTAAATTATTCCTAGTTGTTAGTGCTAATAATCTTATTTTATGGATACATCTACTTATATGTGTCTACCATGTGCAGAAAATTGTTTGATCTGCACTTCATTAGATACATGTTAAACCTGTGCTGGTCAAAATCAGTCACTAAATACTAATTTCTAATGTGTTTGTGATGATAAATATACATTAATAGAATAGAATTGTGAATAATGTATTAGTCCATGCGTGACCTGTTTTTAGAGTGTCAGTTATTGCACATCTTGTGTTAATTCGCTTCAAGTAGTCAATGATGGTAGTTGTGTTTGTCAAATTGGATATTTTTTGAATATATATAGCTAATGCTAAGTGTGCTCTTTTCCTTGTAAGAGTTGTGAAAATACTAGTGATTAATGTCTTACTTGCATAGATGTTAATTAAATTGTTGATTTATTTTCATAATGTATTTGCAAATAAGGCTTTTATTAAGATCAAGTGTTATAAAGCTGTGTTCCATGCAATAAAACCTGTTCAAATTGTAATCAAAATAATTGTTTGCAATGTTTAGATACAACTTTGGTATTGTAAAGTGGGTCATCCTCTTGCATCTGTCCAAAAGGATATTTTCTAAATGATACAAAATGTTTATCCTGTTAATTACCTTGTAGTTAATGCATAGATTAATTTGATAAATGTTTGGAATGTGCTGATCCAAATTCAACTCTTATTGATTATTCATGCATTTGTAATTCAGGATATGGAGTCTAGGATACAACTTTATAATTTTGTATTCCTTGTGCGTATCCATGTTTGGAATGTTCAAATGATATAAGTAAATGCACAAATTGTTCTAAAATAAGTCTTATTTACTTAGAGAATTCAGAATGTCGATGTCCTTAAGGTTACTTTATATAAGATTTTGAATGCATTAGATGTTCTAATTAATGTAAGGAATGTTTATAGTATGCTGATCATTGTTTAAATTGTATAGACATAAGTTATGAATTCATGAATAATGGATGTTTTGTCCTTATGGGTATTATATTGATAATGCTTTGAAATGTTCAAAATGTAAAGAACCTTGTATGACCT